>JANTBZ010000006.1:313601-326776 GCA_024741255.1 Exechia fusca
ATAGATAGACGTACAAAACGAGAAAAACGAAGAATTCAGAACATGGGTTGAATTTTACATATTTACTACCAGTGTTGGGAACTCTGCCGCAGGCCCAGAATTGTAACACACGATGTCGTTCAGGTTTTTGAAGTGAGTTTAATTCTGCAATTTGTTTCAGGTATAAGTGTGGTGTGTTTGTAAGTATTGTGTTAGTGTCGTGTATTCCTCACCTTTGTCATGGGCTAGTGATTATTCGACGAATTGACATGTTCTGCCCGAACCGCGCTCCTTTTATACCACACACACAGCAAACGCGCAAGCGCTTCCTGCTTATAATCTCTCTGTCTCATTCACACATGTTTCAACAAATTGTACAGCAGCGCCTGCACATCTCGAGATTGGAGACCGGCTCGAGATCGCCTTGGTCGCCGGGCCCCGTTGACACGCCCAGGTCCCCCACGCGTGTTCTCGCCATCCCTTCGGCAAACAAGGCGAGCGTCCGTAGTTCTCGTCCGTTGGCGTGTAGAACGACGGGTACCACGCGGAAAAGTGGCGTGCTCATCTGCACTCCATCTTGGTACGTAAGCCCACGCGCCGGTTGTACGTCGTCGCGTGTCGTCGCTGCTGGTCGGTCAGTAACTGCAAACATGTAGCTGTCGCCCTCGTCCATAGTATCAGTAGGTTTGTTCGATTCCGCAACGCAGCTTGACACGGCAGCTTGTCAGAATGTGTTATTTATGTTCGTAAGTGTGTAAGAGTGTATTCGTTCTTCACCTTTGTTATGGCTAGTGATTCTTCGACGGCTCCGGCAGAATTGAAATGTTCTGCCCGAACCGCGCTCCTTTTATACCACACGAACAGGAGAGGCGCAAGCGCTAGCAAGCGAGCGCGTTCTGCTTATAACACTAGACGACACTTTTATTTATCGGTCTTCTGTATGAACTTTTCTTGCGTGCTTTTATCTCGATGCCATTATAATGCTATGATTAACTTTTCTACCGAGATAAATTGTGGCGGTTTTATAGTACATCCGGTTAGCGTGCATATTTGGAGCGTCCCTTTCATTCGATTACGCACATAGTGCGCGGTTTTGTCGTCTGGTCTGCATTTTACGAACTCATGTTCAGCGGTTTCAATATATGCGCTCATTGAAGCATTTATAAATGAACTTGAACATTGAACACAACTCTAGGTAGATATTTGAACTGCAATGACTATTCCGAATCAAGAAATACAGACAAAATCCAAAATCGAAGCAGATCCATTTCGCCGTAGCATGTGCCTCATGCTATGATTAACTTTTCTACCGAGAGAAATTGTGGCGGTTTTAAAGTATATCCGGTTTACTATGCGTGCATATTTGGAGCATCCCTTTTTTGCTTCATAGTTCATCAATCGTACATCTCAACGGGCGTATGCATTCTGCGCCGAGACTGAAGTGCCGATTTCATGAAAATTGTCTCTAAAAAAATGTAAACGTGGTTTTTGAAAACGCCCTATATAGCTCGGGTGGAGTTTTACGACAATATCTAATTAGATTATAATCCTTTTGAGTCTGAAGCCGGAGTTTAAATTAGGGGTGTAGTTTTACGTTATAAACCACGTATTGTCTCGGCGCAGAATGCATGCGCCCGTTGAGATGTACGATTAATGAACTCATAGTTAGTCCGGAAAGTACGTGCCGTTTGGTAGTAGTCAACATTTTTTAGATGAAATTATTTGTGAATAATCAACACCGTTCTAAGGCCTCAATTCAATTCACGATTTTCATGAAATCGGCACTTCTATCTCGGCGCCATATTCATACGCCCGTAAACTCATGGTGGTATAGAAATGTTCAGTTTGTTTGGCTCTGTTCTCACCAGATTTCAAATCGAAAGACCTTTCTTAACGCATTTGAAGATACAAATGTCCTCTAAAAACAGATCAACAAGGTCATTATTTAATCGCTTTTCTATGAGACATCAGAGGCTCAGAAAGGGTCTCATGAAAAAACTAAATAAAATGCATATAACTGATGAACTTTCCAATATCCTGCTGTAAATTCAAGTTTAAATGTTTTCAAACTAGCGAGCTATAACGAAGTAACACTTCATACTTTGCACACAATTTCTACAATTTTATCACGACTTGATTCTATCTCTTCTCTATCCATTCACCCTCCCACTCCCACTCCCTCAGCCGAAACCTTCGACGACATGATCGAGGAGCGCGTCATCAACGAGGAGTACAAAATCTGGAAGAAGAACACCCCCTTCCTCTACGACCTCGTCATGACGCACGCCCTCGAGTGGCCCTCCCTAACGGCCCAGTGGCTGCCCGACGTCACCAAGCCCGAGGGCAAAGACTACTCCGTGCACCGTCTCATCCTCGGCACGCACACCTCCGACGAGCAGAACCACCTGCTGATCGCCAGCGTTCAGCTGCCCAACGAGGACGCCCAATTCGATGCGTCGCACTACGACAACGAGAAGGGCGAGTTCGGCGGCTTCGGCTCCGTCTCCGGCAAGATCGAGATCGAGATCAAGATCAACCACGAGGGCGAGGTGAACCGGGCGCGCTACATGCCCCAGAATCCGTGCGTCATCGCCACCAAGACGCCGAGCAGCGATGTGCTGGTGTTCGACTACACCAAGCACCCGAGCAAGCCGGAGCCGAGCGGCGAATGCCATCCGGATCTGCGGCTGCGCGGTCACTTGAAGGAGGGCTACGGCCTGTCGTGGAACCCCAACCTCAATGGCTATTTGCTGTCCGCGAGTGACGATCACACCATCTGCCTGTGGGACATCAATGCGACGCCGAAGGAGAACCGCGTCATCGATGCGAAGAACACGTTCACCGGACACACCGCGGTCGTGGAGGACGTGGCGTGGCATCTGCTGCACGAGTCGCTGTTCGGCTCGGTGGCCGACGATCAGAAGCTGATGATCTGGGACACGCGCTGCAACAACACGTCGAAGCCGTCGCACACGGTCGATGCGCACACGGCCGAGGTGAACTGTCTGAGCTTCAATCCGTACTCGGAGTTTATTCTGGCCACTGGATCGGCCGATAAGACGGTTGCGCTGTGGGATCTGCGGAATCTGAAGCTGAAGCTGCACTCGTTCGAGTCGCACAAGGACGAGATCTTCCAGGTGCAGTGGTCGCCGCATAACGAGACGATTCTGGCTTCGTCGGGAACGGATAGGAGGCTCCATGTGTGGGATCTGTCGAAGATTGGCGAGGAGCAGAGCACCGAGGATGCGGAGGATGGGCCGCCCGAGTTGCTGTTCATTCATGGCGGGCATACGGCGAAGATTTCGGACTTTTCGTGGAACCCGAATGAGCCGTGGGTGATTTGCTCGGTGTCGGAGGATAATATCATGCAGGTGTGGCAGATGGCGGAGAACATCTACAATGATGAGGAGCCGGATATTCCGGCGATTGAGCTGGAGAGCGGGCCGGCCTAGAGGGGTGGGGGTTGTGAATGTATTTTTTTCTGTTTGGTAAGAATTGCACATTGAGTTCCGGAGGGGGAACACGACGAACGCGACGACGAAGGTGTTATTTTTTCATACACACACAACACAACACAAACATCTCTGCACACATTCTTTTCGAGGAAATAAACTCACACGTTTGGAACAAAGCGAGCAGATATTTTTCAATTAATTTATTCGTTACATGTGTGGATGTGTTGGGGTGGTTTTGGTGGCGGTGGTGTTTGTTGGTTTGCCTGTGTGTGTGTGTGTAGATAAATTATGAATATGTCTTAATGTTTTCTGTTTTTCTGTTGTTCGTGACTGCAGAAATCTATCCGCAGATGGTCTACATAAATATATATTTCGTGTATATAAGTATATCTGATGAATTCGTATGGGGATTTGTAAATGTAGATGATTTGTAGTGTGTATGTGCATGCAAAAATGTGTTTTGCATTATATTGTAGTATGTCTTTCAAGAATGGTACACGCGCAGTGAATGTGTATGTGAAATCAATTTATGTGTAGTATGTGTTTTGTGTTTGCGCGTAACAATTATACTGTATTTTCTTAACGGATGAATCTACACACACAATCATATAATAATAGCATTGTATTGAATATTGTAGTTTGTAAAATGTGGCGCACGAAAGTTCTGAAATCTGCGAGTTAATCCGATGGATGGTGGTGGGCGTGTGTGTGTGGTATGATGACATTCTTGCAAGTTATGTACAATTCGGAGACAAGAAGCAGATTCCCATATACTAGTGATGAGGATATTCAAAAATAGTCGCGACATTCGTTTCTATTCGGTGAAATTCAGACCGGACGACGAATGGCCGCTCTGCTGATGATGAGGTTGCGCGGACTGCCTGCGATGTTGCTGGCGGAATTTTTTCACGTACGCCTCGATCAGTGCCTTGATCTTGACCGGATTGATTTCGCCCTTGCGATTGTGGTTGATCTGGTGGAAGGGATAATATTTTTGGCATTGAACACTCGAGTCATTCGCTAGATTTGTTGATGTATTTTACCTTTGGCACAGCGCGACGCAGAATGTCCTTGTAGTCGTCTTTAGTAATGTGTTTCTTGGCGTAGTGCGGCTTCAGCACCAGTCGCACTTCTTCGACAACGCGGTCCAGTCGATTCAGCTTGCTCAAGTACTGTGGACGAAGTGAATACACAAGGTTGATACAGGGATTCATGTAGGCAATTCGCATTCAGGAAAGTACGAAACAATGGACATGATTACACGCACAAAAATGCTTTGAGCAGGACAAAGATAAGGTCGAAATATGAAAAGCTCAGAAATATTTTCGCGCTAAAAACTATTTTTGATTCGATAATGCAATGTATCTTCGTTAGGACTGCATATTTGTATAATGTCTTTTGATTGTTGACTTATTCTATCTTATAGCAACCAACCGCAACCTAAACATTTTCTAATTTCGTTCGAGAAGGCTCTAAATTTGATACTTTAATAATACATGTTTGGTTTACAAAAGCTATATTTGGCGACATCGTTCTTGGAATCCTTGTATCCACTGTTAATAAATTTCAAAAACAATAAATTTCGTGATTGTTTCGTGTCTATTGTCATTCTCAACCACCACGATCGGAAATTTCATGTTTTAAAAAATCAGAAATGCGGAAACAGTTTATATGGCATATAGTTCAAACATCCATTTACCAATTAAGAAAACTTTCAAATACAAATATATTGTCGTTTTCTTACAATTAACAACCATTTTCAGGAAAATAAATACACATATTTTGAGCTAATATGTTGGATCGCATTTTTCAACCAACTGTTAAACAGTTGACTAGTATAACATTTGATGAACACATAAACAAAAGGCAAAAAGGGTCTAAGGGGGAAAAACGAGAAATGGTCTAAAAAACATACCAACCGGAAGAATCGTAAGAGCAATTTTACGCGATTCTCAAGAGAATCGTCCATTATGATAGCGTACGAGCACAAAAAGAACGATTTTTAGAACGTACTACGTAAAAAGTATGATTGCAAATGGATGGGGATTTTATCAACTATAAGCAACAACAAATGTCAAGAGTCCATAAAGTGAGGTCCACAATTATGCAAAACCTTTTTTTAATGAGCCTTATTAGTTTTCCCTATGTCCACTATTTTGGTACTTTTATCTCGTTAGAATAGACCCTGAAGTAAATATCCACTTATGTTCAACTTTCTCACCTCTTTTTTCATATTTACCTGATCCTGAACGTGCATCTCCACAGCCGAACTAGGAATATCATCAAACAATCTTTGCTGCTCGTCGTTCATCTTGCTCGATGCCGCTGGAGGCGGCGGTTGCAGCGGCAGTTTGGGAGCTAAATCAAAATTGTCATTTCCCGATTAGTTTCTATATTACTTTGCTGTTTCTGCACATTCAAGAACCACCCTCACCTCGACTCGACGACGCCGTCGGTTGCTTCGTCCGCATCCGCTGCTGACTCGCACTCGCACTCGGTCGCTTCGCCGAGCTGCTACTGAACACGCCGCGATGATCGCCCATCGCCGGCTGCACCGGCGACGAACTGCCAAACAGATCGTCCAACGTTTCCGCGGCAGCCGCCCGTGGCTGCTTCCGCTGCGACCCGGATTTCCGGCCGTGCTGCTGCGAGCTGCGATGATGCGACTGCGCAGACTGGCCGCTGGGCGGCTCGAACAGATCGTCGTAGTCACTGGAATCGGGCGAATACGGCGACTCGCGTCCATGGCCGGCAGCGGCTGGCCCCGATTCGTCGGCGCCCACCGACGAACCGCCGGCACTGCTGCCGTTCAGCTGGCGCGCCTGCGCAGTGGCCGACGGTTTCGGAGGCATCGGCAGCTTCGAGATCAGACTGCTGGCATGCTGCTGGGACTGCTGCTGCTGATGATGTCGACCCGAATGTGTCTGCTGCTGCTTGTCACGCACCTCATGCCGGCTCCTCTGCGACGGCTGAGCCGAAACAATCTGCACATCATCATCGTCCTCATCGTCATCATCGCCAATGGCAATGCTGTCCAGCACCCGATTCACATTGCCCTCCGATTCGGCGGTGGCCATAGCCTCCTGCATTTGGCTGGCGTCCAGCGAGCTGGACAAAAACTGATTGGCTGCGTCCTGCGAGGCCTTCGAGTTGATCAGCGCCATCGCCAGATCGACGGGCTTGACTGACTTGTCGTTGGACGGCGCCGAATGCGCCGAGATGCCGCTGCTGCTGATGTTATTGTTGAGGTTCTTCTCGGCCGCCGCCGCTGCCGCGGCGGACGAAGATGACGACGTGATCGTCATTTGTGGCGCAGGCGGCGTGTGCGTTGATTCGGGGCGCAGATGATGAAGGTGATGCGGGTCGCCCATCGTGTCTGTCTGGCTGGCGACTCCAGCATGCGAGCTGTGCCGACTCTGGCGACCGCGACTGTCCTCATCCGGCTGCTGCTGCTCCGTTGGCGATGCGTTCGCCGATTCGGTGGGCTCGAACGGATTGTAGGCGTCCGGCGAACAGGGGCCCGATTCGGGCGGCGTGTTGGGGCCGATTTTGCTGAGCTGCTGCGTTGCGGCGGCGGAGGCGGCGGTGATGACGGTCGATGGAGCGGAGGCTGTGGCTGCAGAGGTTGACGAAGAGGCTGCCGCTACCGATGAGACCGTCGAAGATTGCGCCGTCAGCGGCTGAGATTGCGGTGGCGACTGCAGCGTTTGTGTGGTGCTGCTGATGTGCTGATGCGGCGAGGAGGCGCGCGAATCTGCGGCAGGTGCGGCGGCGATGATGATGTTGCTGGTGGTGGTGATCGAGGTCGAGGTGGACGGTGAGGAGAGCGGAGCGTCGGGTTGAGCAGTGGCTTCGCCGAGATTCACGTGGAGCGTAGACTGCGGCTGCTGCTGAACGGCTGGTGGCGGCTCCTCTTCGACGGGCTCGTGCAGCGGATTGTTCACGGCCCTCAGCTTGTTCTTCATCGGCATCGAGAACTTGACCACCGAACCGGCGGCGGCGGCGGAAGCAGGCGCAGAAGCCGTCGATGTGGCCGATGCTGCTGTCGAGTCCGATGACGACTGCGTTGGCTCCGGTGGCGTCTTCGGACCACCGATGGCCATATCGAACTCGGAATGGTCGTCGCACGGCGACTGCGGCTGAGATGCCTGCATAATGCGGGCGACCTGCTGGTCGTCGTCTTCGAATTCGTCGGCGGACTCGATCCGGTTGCTGCTGAGATGTTGATTCTTGGCGGCAGTCTGTTGGGCCAGCAGCTTGGCTGCCGTCTCGGCTGCTGCACCGCCCAGCGATGAGCTGACAACAGCCGATGGCGCAGCCGGTTGGGGTGGCGTTGATCGGCCACCGCCCAGCGATCGGATCTCCGCAATGTCATCGTCATAGCGATGATCACTGTCGCTGTCCAGAACGATAACATCGCGCGGCGACGCCGCAATCTCCATGAACGGCGACCGGTCCAGATCGATGATGGCCACCGGTTTCTGGTTCACCTGGCGGCGAGGCGGTTTGGCAGCCGTCGTCGTCGTTGCCGATGAGCTAGCACCAGCAGCGGCGCTGGCGGCAGAAGTCGACGCGGATTTGTCAGCCACTGCTGCGGAGCGCTTCCGGCGTCCCGACGAATCGGTTCCTCGGTCCTTGTCCTTGTCCGATTTCTTCCGCTGTTCCTTGCTGCTGGCCGGCAGCGCGGACTGCGACGACTTTTTCGTGCCACTGCTGATGGTCTTCTCCGTCTTGTCCTTGCCAAAGTTCACGCTCACCAGAATATTGTCGCCCGACGCAAACACCTCTTTGCCGGCCTTGATGCCGCTGGGGCGAGGGTGATGCGAGGCCGGTTCGGAAGCGTCCGCACCCGCCTTGTCGCGCTTGCTGCGGCGCTCGCGCCTCTCCGCCGACCGGGAGCGTTTCTCCTTGTTGCGCTTCTTCAGCTTCTTGCTGGAGCGCTTGCTGGAGACGATGCGCTCGTCGGGAGTGGCCGGCCGGCCGCCCACTTGGCGCTCCTTGTTCTTCAGGACGACGGTCAGCGGCGACGGCGGTGCCGGCGGTGTCCACGAGTCCGCGTTGTGCTGCAGGCGCTGGTGATGCTGGCGATGATGGTGGCTCGGCTGCCGATGGAGCGGCAGATTCTGCAGCGACGGACTCGGCGGCGTTGGGCTGCGCGACCACGGCGACAGACCGTCGTCATCGTCGTCGTCGGCCGCTGCGTTGTCAAACGGCGCCGGCGGTGCTCCGGCGGCGGCTCCGATGGGCTCCCACGAAGCCGGCGATCGACCGTGGCGCCGGTCAGTCGAGTAGCTGGGCATCTTGCCCGCTCCGGCCAACTCGGCATAGTGCTGGGCGTACGTCTGAGGTGATTCGGCGCGTCCGCCGCCAGGCGACAGTTTGCGCTTCTTCGCTTTGCTGCTCTTCTTGCGCGACGATCGGCGCTCCGGCGAGGCGATGAACGGCGGCGAAGCGGGGTCGGCGGGCGCCGGAGCGCTCGGGCTGCGACGACGCGACCGATGGGCGGCGCCGGCGCTGCGCGAGGCCACCGGCGATGGGGATCGTCGATGCGAATGCGGATGATCGCTGCGATGCGTCGGCTTGCCATTCACCGGCGGCTCCCGCGGCCTGTTGCGCGATCGCGAACGCGAGCTGCGACTGCGCTGAGCTGAGCGGCCAATCAACAGCGGACTGCGCGACCGGCGCAACGGACTGCGCGGACGCCCGGCGCCACGCAAACCGCGCGACCGGGAGCGCACGGGTCGAGGCGAACGAGACGCCCGACGGCCACGCGGCGATCGGGAGCGGCGATCTCGAGACGCCGGCGGCGGAGGCGACGGAGTGCGATGCTTGCGCGTCGTCGGCGCCGCCGCGGCGGGCGATTGGCGACGCGCCGGACTGCGCGACGACTTGCGACGCTTGTCCGCTCCGCCGGGCGAACGCGAACGAGCGCGTGACTCGTCGCGACCGTACTTGTCCTTTTGCGGCCGCGTGTGTCGCTCGGCGATCACGTTGCGCACATCGTAGCGCTCCATGTCCTTGCGATTGGAGCGCTGGCCGGAGCGCTGGTCGCTGCGTTTGTTGGCGGCCGCCGCAGAGGTGCCAGCAGACCGGGTGCGCGCGTCCTTGGCGTCGCGGGATCGAGAGCGAGAGCGTGATCGACGCGATCGACGGCTGCGCGATTGCTGATGATCAGCAGCCTCCTCTTCCTTTTTGTCGCCGCGATAGTTGCGATCCTTGATGTTGTTGCGGCCGCTCAGCTTGCGGAAGGCCTCGTCTTCGCGCTCCGATTTGCTGGCGCTGCCGCCGGCTTTCTTGTCGAACGCGTTCGATCGCTTGCGCGATGGCGATCGCGAGGAGGCTCGACGTTCGGCATCGGCGCGATGCTTGCGACGCTCCGCGGATTTGGCGCGTCGCTTGTCGTCGTGTCGGGCCTTGGAGCGGGCGGATTTGCGTTCGCGGCTGCCCGGCGAGCCGCCTCGAGCTTCATCGCCGTCTTCGTCGGAAATCAGTTCGGTTTGCATGCCAGCGAGGCCGTCGGCGTCGCTTTTGTCAGCGGCCGCTTCGTCATCTTCGGAGTTGGACCATTCGCGGTCGCTCGTGGCGGCTGCTGCTGCTGATGCCTTGGCGGCACTGTCCTCAGCTGCGGGTGGTTGCTCGTCCAAGCAGGGCGTCAAACTGCGACTCGGCTTATCGTCGGCATCGTCTTTTGCACCTGTGGCTTCTTCAGTATCTGCAGACTTCTGTGCCGTCTCTGTTGACTTGTCCGCTGCTTTGTCCACAGCAATGTCCGCACCCTCGCCACTTCGATCGTGGTTCAGCTCCTCCCAGTCGCTGTCATCGTGCAAATCAAGAACGTTCTTCTTGCCCGCTGTAGCCGATTTATCCGCATCGCCAGTTGCCGACGTTGCCGACTGGGCTGCTGGCGCCTCATCTTCGTCGTCATCGTCCAATTGCACCAGATCCTCGTCGCGCTCCAGCTCATCATCCATCTCCGGATTCGCTGCCGCAGTACTGGTCTGATCAGCTTTGTTGCCGGGCGCCACCTTGGCAATCGTGACCGGCGAATTGGCGGCCAAATTGTCGCGCGCCACATTCATCGATTCGGCCGAGTAGACGGAGAAATTCGGACAGTCATCGTCCGAGTCGTCGGAGCCGTTGCCACCGCCTCCGTTTTTCTTGTCATCATCGTCATCGCTGTCGTCGGGCCGGCGGCCTCGCGCTCGGCCGGCAGTGAAACTGAACGAGATCGGTTTGCGGATCGCCGAAGAGGTTGCTGAGGTTGGAGTTGGTATCGCCGCCGCCGCTTGTGGCGCCGACGGTGGAGGAGGCGGTTCGCTGACCGGCAGTGGAATGTCCAAACTGGCTGCGGGCGGTTCGTCTGTACTGTTGCTGTCCTCGTCGGCGTCCGCTTCCGTAGGATCGTACTGATCGCCGGCCGCAGGAGCAGTCGACACCGGCAGCTTGACCGGCGAAGGTGGCGGAACAATAGCGGGCATTGCCATTGGCCGCGCCATCGGTGGCGGAGGCACAACGATCGCATGAGCGGCAGGTGGAAATTGCCGGGCAATTGGAGGCGGAGGCGCGTGAACGAACTGGGGCAGTGTTTGGCCGAGTGGCGGCGGCGGCACGGTCGGGATGATGGCGCCGATGGGCGCTGGCAGCGTGGGATCGTCGTAGAGGCCGATGTTCTGAGGGGGTTGTTGAAATGGCTGCTGTTGCTGGTGTTGCTGCTGGTTCTGCTGCTGCTGCGGATCGCAGAAGTTGTTCCGCATTCCGCCGCCACCACCGCCGCTGAAGCGTTGCGGAGTGTTGTTGTTGCTGCCGAAATTGTTGTTGTTGCCGAAGTTATTGGCGTTGTTTGGCCCTCGATTGAAGGGCGACTGATTTTGATTCTGGTTCTGGTTGCGTCCGCCTCGACCACGTTGATTCGGATTGCGTGGCGATTGCTGCTGGAACTCGTCAAACATATTGGGTCCGTCGGGCGGTCCGCCACCATTGTTGTGGCCACCGCCGCCTCCGCCACCTCCCATCGGTCCGGAACGCGGTCCGAATATGTTGAAGCTCATATTCGAATTGCCCCCACCTCCTCCTCCTCCGCCGCCACCTCCACCGCCATAGTTGCCATTCATCGCAGACGAATCTTGGTTGCCTCGATTGTTGTTTCCGCCACCGCGGAATCCACCCTGGTAACGACCACCGCCTCCGCCGCCGCCTCTCGGGTACCTGGGCGCTGTCATCACTTCCGGCATGTTACCGGCCGCTTCCGACGCTGCCGTCGGTGGCGACGGCGGCGTCTCCGCCTCCGGTTTCTTCGGCCTCTTCTCCGCCGCCTTTGTGGCCTCGACCGCCACCAACTTTCCATCCGCATCGATGCGGATCTTCTTCTCCATCCGCCCCGGTGCGCTCATCTCGTGCCATCGGTCCATCGTACTCAGGATGCCCGACAGCACATCGGGCACCAGCGACGACGGCTGCGCCCCAGATCCACCTTGCAGCGCGTTCGCGACGCGCTTCTGCCGGCGCAGAACCGACGAACTGCCAGCGATTCGGGCGCGCGCAAAGGCGGTCGCAAACGCCAGACCGCCATCGCCGCGGCCTCCATTCTCGTCGCTCAGCGCGTCCGCCGAGTCGCCATTGCCGTCGCCTTCCTCGTCGGAGAAGTACTCCAAGGCGTTGGGATCTCCGAACAGGTGCAGACGCGGAACGATCTGACTGCGAGCCGTCAGGCCGCGTCCGCTGGAGCTGCTCCCTCCGGCCGCAGCTCCGGCCGCCATCGAGGTATCCGGTTCGCTGCTGGTGTTCAGCGTGCGGCTGGCCCGAGCCGAACAGCGTCTGGAGGAGGATTTTCGCTTGGGTTTGCGCGTCGATTTGCGGCGTTTGGTCGATTTGCGTTTGCCGACCGTCCGCGTGGTTTTGGTGGTCATCGGGAACTTTTGGCCGTCCTCGCGCTGGCCGTACTCGACGACGACGCGCTTGCTGGTCGTGCGGCGTTTGCGGCGCTTCGATTTGCGCTTGGTCGCGGATTTGCGGGTACTGGTGCGAGTGGTGGTCGAGGTGGTGATGGTGGTTCGGGTGCGGGTGTGCGCGGTGCGGTGGCGATGCACGGTGGTGGGGGCTGTTGATTGATTGGAATATAGGGGATTAGTGGTTGAGAAGTACAATTGGTTACCCTAGATTATTGTCCAGCAGAGGCAATCAACCAGCTCCAATATAGTTATATAATAATTGTTCATGGTTTAACCAGGCTTTTAGGCCGACAGAACAATAAATTATGTTACAATGACAGCTGAAGATGATTCAATGTTGTGGCTGGAAAAATCTAAATAAACTTAACAAGGGAAGAGTAAGAGCTGTTGTTGTTGTTTTCATCGGTGAAACTAGAAGCAAAATAAAGATGTACGTGTTTCATGATTCTTGCCAATGATGGGACCTTTGGCGTAAGTTATGAGCAATCCAAGATTGAGCTTTTGTACGGGAGTATCAAGATATGGCATCTTTAACTGGCTACAACTTAGGAGCTCTCTCTCTGGATAGTTGTAGCGACTAAAAAAACTTTGTCATGCAGGTTTTCTTAGAAAATTGTTAGTCAAAGGTGCCATATTTTGATACATTCATATAAACAAACAATCTCCAACTGCACATAACTTTCGCCACACGTTCCATTGGCATGAATCCTGACACACGTATATCTTTATTTTGCGCCTGGTTTCACCTCTAAAAAACACTCTTTGATCTGAAATATTCCTTTTGTACTCTTCC
>JANTBZ010000006.1:338104-366773 GCA_024741255.1 Exechia fusca
GCCGAAGAGGAGGCGCGCATCGCCGCCGAGGAAGCGGCCCGCGTGGCGGCCGAAGAGGCCGCCGCCATTGCGGAGGCCGCTCGCATTGCGGCGCTGCCGCCGCCGCCATTCGACTACCGGCTGGATCTGCCGCCGGAGGCCGCCGAGTGTCCGTTCGTGCGGAATTATTCGCCGCCGCGTGGCGCAGATGGAGGAGCGGCCGCAGCTCCGCCACCGGCGGCGGCGGCGGAACCGGCTCCGGCAGAGGCGCCCGCCGATGCGCCGCCGGCTGAGTAAATGGCGGACTGATACACTGATTGCCTTTTGCGCTGCTTTCGTTTTGAATTGGCTCTCTCTATAACCACTGGCTTTTTTCGATCGATCGTGCAAACCGTGCACGAGTTGAAGGAGTGCGCCTAATCTAACACCAACTGCAGCAGCTATCACATCAAAGATCATCATCCGAGAACGTCGCACTTGAATCCCACACACATTTGGTTAATCTAACCCGTCCCAATTCGATACCCGCACACAGACGAGCTGGTGTCCGAGAAGGAGAAGTACAAGGACATCGGAGACGATCTGGACACCGCCTTCGTCGAGCTCATCCTCAAGGAATAAGCGCAAGCGCCGGTCACCGGAATCCCATATCCAGAGCAGCCGCCCACGCCGGTCACGGCGGGGCGGTCTCGATGATTTTATGTTTCGAAGGAGGAGAAGGAAGAATTATTCGATGGTGTGGGATGTGATTTGATTATTGTCCAACTGCAACACCCGCCCAACACACACAAGCAACAAAAGAAAATATATTATTATTTATATTGACGATATTATTGGTTCGGTTTCGTAGTCGTTTTGTTTATTTTATTGGCGATCTTATGATTTTTCGTAGAATATATTTTTTCAGTTGTAGCAAAACGCCGCAGAGTATGCAATCGAGTACACCCACTTTCCGCCCACTGTGATCGATCGATTGATCGTTGATACACCCGAACTTCTATAATACGGTATTTTTTTAAAATAATTTATTCGTTTGTGACTTTATCAACATTCTGATTGTCCAAGTATCGTCACAAAAAATATTGAGAATTCGATTACCATCATCTTTTGTAAGCATACATAGCCAATCAAAATTATGATAAAGCCACAAACGAATAAAATATGATTGGAAGAAGACCCTGTTATAAAACGACGTTGAGGTGTATATACTAACCCAAATCCTTTACTAACCCGAACCCCAATTCACCTCAATTCAGATGGCATCCAGCGGGAGCGCGAAAAGTACAAACACATTTCGGCCGA
The DNA here is from genome assembly GCA_024741255.1 of Exechia fusca. NCBI lineage: Eukaryota > Metazoa > Arthropoda > Insecta > Diptera > Mycetophilidae > Exechia > Exechia fusca. The sequence goes on from JANTBZ010000006.1 coordinate 339,386, forward strand.
ACTGGATCTTACGTTTGCCGATCTCTCAGGATATTAAACAACGCGGTTAGGATGTAAGAGGATAACAATCATTTTTCGGATCGCTGCCGCCGCCACTTTTTCCGTTTCAAGTCTGCCATTTACGCTGCCGAAGCTGCTGTGTCGAGTGCGCACGAACAACTACCAACATTCCATTTACAAACCAGAAGACATCGCGCAAGTTTCCCGATATAATCATATTAATTGAATAAAATGAATGCGGTCAACTCGAACAGTAAAATATATAACAATTGTATGCCATCTTTTTACGCGGATATCGCTTATTGTACACCACATTTCGTTGATAAATGACAAAATCAAATGTTTGTAATTACATGATGCACACGCCATTCGACCACGAATGTATATTAACACCTCATACACACACGGATCAGTCCAAATTATTATATTTATTGTCATCGTACACACATAAATAGCTTGAGATATGAAATAAATCGAAACAAAAATCACAAAAGGAGTATTCTCGTTGATCGTGAATTCTAGTTATTCAATGCAATGATCGGACATATGAAAGTAAAGTACGACATAGTCAACATAGTGTGCATTAATTAGGAAAACCCGACACGCGACAAATGCACGGACGCCAACAATTGCGATCGTAATTATCTGTGACTGCGATCTCGATTTGTTCTGTTCACAACACAATTATTTGCTCAATTTTATTTTTGGCAACCGAACGCGCTCGAACAGTTGTGTGCCAATGCACTAGACCTCTATCTAGTATCCAACTAGACAGCTCGACCACATCTGTACCGCTGCCCAGACGGATAGGAATTTTATCAAGTTTTATGCACATTGCAGCAACATCAATGTGCCACGAATAGCATTTCGAGCTCGATGATCTCCCGAATATGGGTCGCGAGGCAGCGACGACACCACCCGCATATACAATTTCAGATTTTCGTGTCGATGCCGTTGCCGACGATTTGTCAAACGTAAACACACCCACACACACAACACACCCACACACGCACCTACACCCACACATACCGACACACATCCACCGACATATACTGCGTCGATCGCTCGCAGACATTGCACAAACACACTCGCATCGCCCACATATCGCCCATTCACCGAAATGCAAGGTTTTCTCCGGGGAAAATAAATATACAGGGTGCGCCATATTTTATGGATCTATGTGAACATCGGATTTTCATGAATTATTTTCTGTATTTTTATTTAGTTTATTACAATTTGTTTTAAATAGTTTTGGGATGCATAATCTGCAATATATCCGTACATTTTCAAATCTCAACGTGTGTATAAAATGTAGTGAGATTGGTTGAAAAACAAAATGTAAACCAGTAAGTCTCAGATCAAAAACGATCTCTCTCTCTCTTCGTGCAGAAATGATTGCTATACCGCACGAGATACTCTAAAAAATGATGGAACATGCAGCAAAAAGGGCACATCGTTCAGTTGCCAATGAAGGCGACAATTTGATTGATATTGAATTCCAAAATGTATCAAAACAAATTGTACAGGTTCCAATTAAATGTAATAATAATGTTTATAGAAATCTGTTGAATGGTTCATGAGTTAATCGATGTTCTCATAGCTCCATCAAATATGGCGCACCCTGTATACATTTCCACACACACGCACACACACAAATACGCACAGATTTAAACTCCGATGAACACCGACACAAATCCACGACTCCCACGCACAATGCTAATGTGGAACGTACACGTACAACAGAGCGCAACTGTTGAGAAAACTGATGAAGAAAATGTCGAAACTGCGTACGAAAATTCCGCGGCTCCTCGGCGAGCTCGCCCGCTCATCATGTGGCAACGGGCACACCGCATCTGTTGCGCAGCCCAGAGTGCGCTGCTATAACTGTGAACGGATCACGAAAATACCCATCAGCATATTGCTTGCACATATAGTAGCATACAATGAAATGCTCCAAACGCACACAAACGCACCGAGAAAATTCGGTCGGCACTCGGGAAAACCGTTCGCGTCTTCGTCGGCAGCGCGTTATTGTCAGTGTATGCGGAGGGGAAACTCGCACACACAAGCAAAGAAAAGCGCTTTGCGTCGGTGTGCGTGCGTATGCTTGGGTGTATGCGTGAGTTTGTGCGTGTGTGTTCGGCTCGTCTGCGCGGAGGCGAAGGCGGAGCCGACGCCGATCCCGAGCCGACGGCCGCCGCCGCCGCCGATCTGCCTGTGGTGGGGCCGTCTGGCGGTGAGATGCTGATCAGTACTTTCGCGTATATTCTGTCGCGTGGATTGTGATTCGAGCGCTGAGGTTAGTTGGACGGACATCACGGCGAGACAGTTGATCGACTCGACAGCGCTGGGCATTTTTTTTTCACAAAGTGTGTGTGAGTGTGTATGTGTTGAAGTGATCGATAGTGTGTGTGTGTGTACGTGCGTGTGATAGAGTGTAGTGCTCGTGAAAAGAAGACAGAAATCAACGAATACACGAGATTATTCAACATAATAATTGCATATTACATACAGAAAAGTGCCACCACATTTTCCAACCAACCGTTTGGGTGATTGAGTGTTCGTAAGTGTGTGTGCGTGTGGGTGCCGCATACCGCTAACGGATTATTCGCCTGTAACAAGCTGCAACGATTGGATTACTCGACGATCTCATCACGCCCATCTAATTGGATTTACGCATTCGCATCGTGCCATCGAGAGAGTATCGATTGCTTCCGACCGCCACCAAGTGGGAAGCCTATTCTTCAAAGAATCTTGTGTGTGTGAGTGTGTGTGAAAATTCTGTCTTCGGCACAACATTTTACTTATGTGTGTTTCGCACTGTATTAGTGTTCCAATACAGTGTCGAAAACACACAAGAGAACGAGACTTTTTCGTCTCCACACACACACAGCCAGCAACTCACTGAGGAAAATTCTATTTTCGTGCACTCTGTGTTCGCGTCGAGACGCTCTGTAATGTGCAAATCGCCTGCACACAGACACACACACGCATAAACGTCTAAACACACACAAGCGCAACCACTTTAGAGTCGAATGTGTGAGCCGTATGTGTTTGTGTGCGTGTCGATCGAACATGTGTGTGGGTTGGGTCTGTGCGCATATGTGAAGATTTTCCCGAAACCAAAACATTCCACACCGCAGCACGACTTCTTATGCATGTGTGTGTGTGTTTTTCGCGCGATCGCATTTCTCAAGTTGTTCGTTTGTATGCGTGTGTCTGCAAGAGCTGCGGCGCGTCATCGCAAAGCTAAATAGCACACACACATACAAAACCGACACAACTACTAGCGTCGAAGATCGTGCGATTGTGCGAGTGCAAAGAAAATTCTAAAAATAGCACACGTTGCCTTCAGCCCGTTCGGCAAAAGAAAAACGATAAAAATGAAACACATTTTCACACACGCACACGCGCGCATATGCGCATGCACACAAATACAGAATATGTGTATATGGACGTGTGTGTGTGTTGAGATGAGGTATTTTTGGCAAACGCTGCCGTCGTGTGACCGTTTTGTATGCCTCTATGCGCCCGATCGCCGCCGTATGTGTGTCATAACAAGCAGTTGGCCAACTGAAGAAATCACGAGAAAATAATTCCATCAACAAATCCCAACGCACAGCCGAGACACAAAACAGCAATTCGCAGAGCACTCCGCAGCGTAGCCGCCGAGTACCTGAACCTTTCGTCGTCGCACACCACCCAACTCCCAACCACACACAGCCGCCACCATGGACGCGATCAAGAAGAAGATGCAGGCGATGAAGCTGGAGAAGGACAACGCCCAGGACAAGGCCGACACCTGCGAGGGACAGGCCAAGGACGCCAACCTGCGCGCCGACAAGCTGAACGAGGAGGTCGGCGATCTGGGCAAGAAGCTGATCCAGGTCGAGCAGGACTTCGTCAACGCCAAGGAGCAGCTGGAGAAGTCCAACGTCGAGCTGGAGGAGAAGGAGAAGACGCTCACCGCCACCGAGTCGGAGGGCGCGGCGCTCAACCGCAAGCTGCAGACCATCGAGGAGGATCTGGAGAAGTCCGAGGAGCGCTCGGGCAGCGCCCTGCAGAAGCTGCTGGAGGCCACCCAGTCCGCCGATGAGAACAACCGTATGTGCCAGGTGCTGGAGAACCGTTCGCGACAGGACGAGGAGCGCATGGACCAGCTGACCAACCAGCTGAAGGAGGCGCGCCTGTTGGCCGAGGATGCCGACGGCAAGTCCGATGAGGTGTCGCGCAAGCTGGCCTTCGTGGAGGACGAGCTGGAGGTGGCTGAGGACCGTGTCAAGTCCGGTGAGGCGAAGATCATGGAGCTGGAGGAGGAGCTGAAGGTGAGTGCGAAGATGTGGAATAGTAGGTAACGATGAATACTAAATCCGACGATGCGTTCATCCTATCAGGTTGTCGGCAACTCGCTCAAGTCGCTGGAGGTGTCCGAGGAGAAGGCCAACCAGCGAGTGGAGGAGTTCAAGCGCGAGATGAAGACCCTGACCGTGCGTCTCAAGGAGGCCGAGAACCGTGCCGAGAACGCCGAGAAGTCGGTCAAGCGACTGCAGAAGGAGGTCGACAGGCTGGAAGGTATGTTGTTCGATGCATGGGAGATTGCCGATTGCCACCAGTCGTGTATATATTCGGTTGTAAATTGTATATGCATTTGGAAGCGGTTGAAGATAGTCGCTGATTTCGACGATCCTTTGAACAAATGTACAATTGTATCTATGCTGCTTTGGTTAACATGTTCCATTTTTCCCGATGCGATTGGCCTCAATCGTTGTTACCACTTCTGCACACAAACTCTCGTCGTCTCCGACGCGTCCACATTTGAATTTCAGACCGTCTGTTCCACGAGAAGGAAAAGTACAAGGCGATCTGCGACGATCTGGATTCGACCTTTGCCGAACTCACCGGATATTAGAGCCCAAATCCGCAAGCGCCATTCGCGTGTGCGCCCAATCCAAAGAGACACGCACACGCCTCATTTACCACAAAAAACGCACAATCAACACCACCACAACACATTTCTTGTCATGCGAGTTGTTATGCTCAATGTTGCGTTGCTCCTCCTGTGTCGCGTCGTCAGCACGTTCAATCTTCAGCACTGTCTTTCTCTGTCTCTATCTCTATCCTGAGTCTGTCTGTATCGTTTCAATTTTCTTGAACTTTCTTTTCCTGTCTGTCTTTGGCGCTCGATTGCCAGAGTTGACCCACATTTCGCCGCCTCACACACGCATCTCTATTGCATTGGTGCAATAGGCTAGAATGTGTGTGCGTGTGCGTGTGTATTTTGATCGCGATCGCGTTTGTGTCTAAATTCGTCCGAATCCCACGCACGACACGAAACGACACTTTTACACGCACACACAGCGACCAATGGTGGCATGTACGCACAACACATTCTAATCGCGCTTCTATAGCTCGCATAGCGTGTAGGAGTGTGTGTGTGTGCGTATGTTTTCGTGTCTGTGTGTTGATAACAGATCGCACAACTCTCAATCCTTGCCCAAAAATAGAGCACGTTGCCAACATTGTATATATACAAACGTACCACCCACCACCCACTTTCCACCCACTTGCACGACCCTATTCCAACCCCTTCCGACCACGGACCACACGACTTTTGCGCACACCCAAAATTGTGATATTCACTTGTACGTACACCCCATATGTCCATGTCCACGACAATTGCACACTGCACTCTGCACCGAACTCATCGAACACCAAACTCAAAAAAACAATTCACTCACTCACTCGATAACGAATTGGATGACGTGCAATCGCGTGCGATCTTCGCACGTGTGTGCGTGTGTGCAATTGCGTGCGCAATTGTGCGTGCAATGCGGCGCAATGGTGGCTGTGGCGGGTGGCGAAGCACGACATGTGTACATAAGACATGGCCGCCCATTGAGCAGCAAACGGTTTAATTTTAAACGCAAGGTATAATAGCAGTGTGCTCTGTGTGTACATAATGTGTTTACTGTTGGGTGATCTTCTCTCCTCCTGCGATCTCTCTTGCGTGTCTTGTGCATTCCATATAGAATAGAGATTGAGTTAACGTGTGTTTTGGGCACCACCGGTTCGGTGAGACGGTCGGCGGAGGTTCGAGCTGATCTATCGCCGAGAGACATTCTTCGGCTCGAGCCGTGCCGTGTTAATTTTGCGTTTGTGCGTGTGTGTGTGCTCTCCTCTCGCCCCATCCGAAAATAGACAAACTACCCGCGTCGTCGTCAGATTGTAGTAGTGTAGCATTTATTCATCTCGTCGCGCACATTTTCTATAATTATATCCTCATCTTCATCACAATATATTGTGTGCGCATGCGTGTTCGACACACAAACAAGCATCACACACCACCACCCAGCACTCAACTGAATGAAATCGAAACCCAGTTTTGTGCGCGCGTTTTCCCGATGATTTTCCGTTGTCTGCATCGCGGAACCCTTATGCGAATATCCAACCGATTGCGTATTTCTACCGATCCCTTTGTTGCGATGTTGCTCGATCAGATGTACTCCGTTTTGTATATTTCCCTAGCTCATTAATATGAAACATCCACGATATTGTGTTTCTTTTACGTCTTATAAGACAAGTAAGAGCCACACACAAATTGTAATGATGTAGTTTTGTTCATTCAACATCATATAATACGCAAAAATCGTTGAAAATTGTCTCATCCTTTGATTAAGCACGCCAAGAGAAGAACGATTTTTCTGTATATGGATAAATTGTCTAACTGATAACCATGAAGGCAATTTGTTACGTTTTTTGAAATGAAAAGGATTTGTGCACATTTTCATTATCTTTCGATTGAGTATACACACATTGCTCTAAGTCACACCAGTAAAACGTTACGGGATCTAAACCAAACACGAAATATGAACATTTTCTATGGAGACTAATATATTATTCATCTCTCCATACAAAATATTCGAAATTCGAGAACTTTTTACTGTTGTGATTCAGAGCAATGTGTGTATAATCAATCGAAAGATAATGAAAATGTGCACAAAAACTTTTCAATGAAAAAATGTGAAAACATTGCCTTCACGGTTATTCGTTCGACAATTTCTCCATATTTGGAACGGAGAGGTCTTTCTTAGGACGTACTCAGCCTCAGCCTCAAACGAAACTTTCTTCAACGATATTGAATATTATATGCGAATGTTTATTGAACAAAACTACATAATTACATTTGTAGCGTGAATCTTAATTATCCCACAAAACGTAAAAGAAACACCATTTCGTGTATGTTTCAAATGAGTTATACTACAGTACACTTTGGTTTAGATTCGTCATTCGTTTTTCTTGGTTTTTGGTTTTGGATGAGCCAGTAAAGAATGTGTATGTGAATAAATAAATATCTATGTGATGAAAACTAATTCAAATGTATTTCTACAGACGAGCTGGGCATCAACAAGGACCGATACAAGTCGCTGGCCGACGAGATGGACTCGACCTTCGCCGAGTTGGCTGGATACTAATCACCTTCAACCACTACCAACACCACCACCAACACGATGCAGACCTAGAGCACACGCAGCGTAAAAACGGGCAGTCAGCCAGCCAGTCAGAGCCAGCCAGCAGCAGAGCATTTGTGTGTACAACGTACAACGACAACTGCTGCTACTGATTCGGCTGAATCGTCGGCTGCCCGTCAGCGGGCTAAGCCTGAGTCTGTTTCGCATCCCCCAAAAAGCCTTGCGCGACAACCCTGGCACGCACGCATACTCACACACATACACACACACACACAATTCGATGTATAAGAACACACACGCAGCAGCAGCAGAGAGACAGATGGGGGGCAAAGAGACATGAGACGACGGAGAAATACACACATAACGGCAGCAGTAGCATAATATTATAATGTACACCACCACCGGCGACGCATCATCATCATCAACCACAACAACAACAACACCGCCACACCACACCACCACCACCACCATTATAATTCATTATTTATTATTTATTAAAAAATACGAAAAAAAATTATATTGAATGGCAAACGAAATTCGAATCGATCGCGCGCTTCTTCTTCAGATCCCATGCCATACAAATTGGTTTTCGTGCAGTGAGTGCGATCAAACATTTGTACCGCTTGGATGCACACTAGATTTCAATTTCAACATTTTGCTTAAAAATATAAATTTTTATTTCAAATGAAATTACAGTCGCGCTCGCTGTGTTGATGTGTGCTAAATTAATATTTTAGGTCGCATTTTATAATTTGGTTCATTGCGTGAATGTGAGGCGCTAACAAGTCTTTATTTTACAATCCGAAATTATACGTGGTGTTTGTCTTATCATCATCTCGTCTGGGGGTGGTTTGGGTTGACAAAATTGATTGCGAAAAATACTGATATTGTTTGTGTCGGATTGGATTCCATGGTAGTAGATATTGCTTGTTCTGTTCCAGGTGTATCGTGTCTTCTATATTGGGCGAAAATCATACGCAAAATCATCGAAACGAAAGAGGCAAATGGCAGACGCGCATGGCGCCCTTTGTGTGTTGACGGTCTTCAGTTCATTGTTTTGCTTTTATTTAATTAAAAACCTATATTATTATAGTAGTAAAACATTGAGAGAGTGTTGGTGTTTCTGTGTGTGTGTGTGGGTGAATTGGTGTGCATGCGGAGTTGAGTGTGAGTGTGTCCAGCAGAAGTTTGAAGGGTTGGAGGAAAAGCGTGAAATTGTGGGTACCCACTCGTTTGAAATCTCGATCAGCCCACAACACACACGGACACAAACACGCACGCACCTTCGGTTCCAGCCAGCACACATGTTGACGACCGCCCGCGCTTCCACGCCCGTTTTCTGCGCTGTTTCCCTCCTCGCTCGTCCCCCGTGTCTCGTCTCGCCGAAAATGATGAACCTTGGCCTCGCCTACGCGTCCATCCGGGTCATCGCCACCCGCCGCCCCCCGCTTACGGCTCCTCCTGACTCTTTCGCACGCACCGCGCCACCTTCCGCTTGAAATCCGGATACGATTCTCGCCACTCCTTGGCCGCATCCACGTTCGCCGGCGACTCGTCGTTCGGATCGGCCAGCATCGAGATCACCGAGATCAGAATCGTTTCGACGGTGTGCACGGGCAGCCAGCGCTCCGACGCCTTCTCGTAGCCCCACTTGTCATCGCCGGGCTCGTGCAGGATGCTGATGCAGACGTCACCGTTCTTCTCGATGTTCGGATGCCAGATCTCGGTGACGAACTTCATGCGCGGCGGCCGCAGCGGGTACTCTTTGGGGAAGAAGAGGTGTGCCTTGAAGAAGCCACCCTCGCTGTTGGTGCGGAATTAAGTTGAATGTGAGGTTAGGTCATGGAAGTACTGCGGACGCGATTTTGCGTGCGGAATTGGACTTACTAGAGGGTGTCCGGCGGTCCAATGATCAGCACCTCCCATCGGTGAATGTCGTTGTCATCAATCAGACCGGCTGAAAATCCCTCGACGGGATTCTTGTTCAGCTCTGCGGAGAGAAACAACAAAGCAAAACAACATTAATAATTTCGTCGATATAATTGCGAGTATTCTGCGTCGGCCGGCCGGTCTTTTGCGAGCGTCGCTCGTTATTCATTTTCGTACACATGCGCTGGCTGGCCAGACCAGAGACCAGACGTTGTTGTGTCGTCGTACCGGTTCATTGTACCGTCCACGATCGTGTAGAGGTGCGTCTGGCTGTGTGTGAGTGTGCACTTGACCGCGCACATGCATATTGCATATGTGCATCTTGCTGCGCTGCGCTGCCAATACACACAAACATACAACAAACAGCAAATAAAAAAACACCGAAGATTCGACATCGTCTGCTGGCTGGCAGCCGCCGAAGAACGCACGCATGCATCAGCCATTCAACTCGATGGATACACACAAAAAACACGCACGCACGTACTCACTCACGAACAGCAGGCTAAACACACACACACACCCATGCACACACAAAACCGGGCGTGCTGCGCTTTTACTTGGTTTGGTGGCCGCATTTTGCGCAATATTCGTCACCGTCTTGCGGCGTTGCGAAAAGGAAAAATGCCCAACCAACCGGAGTTGGCTTTTGGCTTACGAGCTACGAGCATTCTGCCACCAAATGACAACACAAACATGCACACACACGCTTGGATTTGGACATCGGATCGATGCAATATATGTAGAGCGAGTGCGCCGCGAAGCGTCTAGAAAATTCGGTTGCAGTTCGCTTGCAACGGAAAGCATGCGACATGGAGCAGGAACCCTCCGGGGGCGACGATGCACGTTGGAACGGACGGCCCCGGGGCCAATGAGAATCTATTTCGCGAAGCAAACACACACACAGCCATACATACGAAGACGAACCAATGTACACACATACGCATACACACAGACACGGATGCGAGAATTCCGCACAAAGCGCGTGTTCAAAGCGTCCGCCGGCGACTTTTCTGGTGCGGCCTCCTCCGACTGATGGACGCCACGGCAGAGCGCCGGCGAATCTCGGAATCGGCACAGACAAAACAACGCCGGCGACCGCGACAAATCGATCGAATCGCCCACACTTTTGCCGTCGCCGCCGCCGGCGTCAACTGGCCGGCACGGAAAATACCTGGGGCGCCCCGGGGCGCTTCTAGCCTAGTGGGTCCACGTCTTCTTCACTGTTGTTTGTACACTTACCGCCCAATTGCTTTTTTAACAGCAATGATGACTGTGTTTCAGACATTTAATACAAAAAACTAAAATCACCGTGTCCGCGTATAAAATAGCCCGTCTCCGTCTATTTGGTAAATATGGCCGACAATCTGGCGACTGGCTCGGCTCGAATGTTATGTGCGAATTGCGATTAGCGAGTTTTCTGGCAGCGGCGCGTGCTAGGGATGTGTATGAAACAAATATAGTTATGAATAGTTATAAATGTAATATCGGTCAAGGTAAAAACTAGTGACTGGAAAATCGTTACTTATTTAGTAACTCGAATTTTTAGTTAGTTTTTTTATTATCAAACAAATTTCGATGTTTCCATCGATCTGTAATCGTATAATATCAAAATATTTGTTGTTGTTGGGTCGATTTAGACGATATAATATAAGAACAATTACATCCCTAGTGTGCACAGCAGTTCTTGTGAGCGAGTGGTGTGTTTCTTATTTTCTCTCTTTCGCGCCTTGTCAAAGTTGAATTTTCTCATCTCTAGAAATCAGCCGTTCTGTACTTCCGGTTAAAAGCGATATATATTCTCACGTAAATTTGGTTTCAAGTAATAAAATAATGAATCATAAAAATAAATAATTCAACTTCGAATATGAAGTCTCTCTCCCTCTCCCATGATAATCGAAACTCTACAATGAACATAAACTAGTACTACGCACTTTTGTAGACAGTTCCTCGCGCAACGCGCCAAACATTTGTTTACATCTTGATTTGGATTCGGAAACGCGCGTCCACACATGCTACTGCAGGCGCCCAATCTGCAGGCCAAGGTCATTGCGGCAGCCTTCGAGCGACTCACGCAGAACTTCCGGAACGGCCAGACGAAGCGTGAGTACCTACTATTATTCCGACACTTTTCTTACTCTATCTAATCACTCTCGGCCTCTTGTCACGCGCAGTAAACGACGCCGATCTGCTCCAGCTGCGCTCGCTCTTCGGCGGCGATCTGCTCGAGCGTGCGCTCGACATCATCGACCGCTCCGGCTCCGCCCCGACCGGCGGCATCACCTGCTATCGACCCGCCGATGCGCTCGGCTGCCTCGAACGCAGCGTCTTCGAGGTGCCGGCCAGCCAGGCGAACTGCGTCTACAAGCTGCTGCCCAACGCCAACCACTGCAGCTGCCCGTCGTTCCGCTACCAGGTGCTGAATCAGCATCAGCATCATCAGCCAGGGCAGTCAGCGCAGCTGCTCTTCACCTGCAAGCACGTGCTCGCCTGCAAACTGGCCACGCTGCTCGGCCGACTGAACGTCATCGGTTGCACTGCGCAGCAATTCGACGTGCACATCGAACAGGTTCTTCTGGTGCAGCAGCAGCAGCAGCACCAGTAGCACTCTGTCCAAATGCAGCACACCAAATCCCTGTACAACAAGGGCCTCGTGCACGATCGCAGCATGCTGACGCAGTCCCAATTCTCCCAGGTGCAGTTCGTCGCCCAGCTGGACAACATCAAGCTGTTCTACAACGCCCTCAAATCGATCCACTTCAACGACGACGTCACCATCTCGCTGTCCGCCAACGGGCTGAAGGCGTGCGTGGAGGAGGCGCGCTACGTGCAGGCCACCGTGTACGTGACGCGCGCCTGCTTCAGCGACTACCAGCTGCAGGGCGACGCCGAGCTGAAGATCAGCGTCAACCTGAGCGTCGTGTGCGACTGCCTGAGCATCTTCACCGGCGTCGAGTGCAGCATGAAGATGATCTACAAGGGCGACGGGGCGCCGCTGGTGTTTGTCCTCGAGCAGCACGGCCTCGACGATCTGGTGACGGAGTGCTCGATCCGGACGAAGAACAGCGACGAGCAGCTGGAGTTTGGTTTGGACACCGCGGATTCTGGGTTCAATACGATCATCGTGCGCGGCCCCGATTTCGCCAATCTGCTGGGCGAGGTGAACCGATCGGCGGAGGAGCTGGAGCTGTTTATGTCGCCGCAGGCGCCGTTCTTCCGGATGACGACGCTGGGCGTGGTGCAGTCCGAGTCCCATGTGGAGGTGTGCAAGAGCAGCGACATGGTGCTGATGTTTGCGTGCCGCAGCGTGAGTACGGTTCGGTATAAGATGTCGCACGTGCGGATGACGCTGAAGGCGTTGGCGCTGGCGTCGAAGGTGGCCCTGCGGACGGACAGCAGCGGTGTGCTGGGCATGCAGATGATGGTGCTGGCGGAGGAGGCGAGCGGAGCGCAGATCTATGTGGAGTATTTTGTGATGCCGCTGCTGGAGTTGGGCGATTATTGAGGCGATGGACGAATAATATGATCGTATCGCGATGCGCTGTTTGAAACGAGAAAGGTCGTTGGGCTTTGGCTTTGGAGAGACAGCGACGTTGCAGTACTAGTTTGACTGGCGTTGCTAACTTTACGGCGAATGGCTGCTCCGGCCTAGGCCACTCTCTGAGAGATTGCGCATTTCGTGCAACAAATTTACGCACGCGCGCATGTCGCAGACGAACACGTTATTTACTCCCATTCATAAACGCGCTTGTTGTTTGTTGTTTGGGCTGTTCGTCATCGATCGCGATTTTGTGTTTCAGTGAAAATTGGGGCATCAGGCGATTCGGAACTCGGGACGAAACGCGTGTACAAACGCTACAGGCTATCAGAAGATCACTGTCATCACGGCCGCAATCTACACAACGCGCCACAGCCATGGTGTCCACGCGAGGTCCGCGCCACAAGTTTTGTGTCGGCGAGAAAGTGCTGTGCTACGAGCCGGACCCAACAAAGGCCAAGGTGTTGTACGACTCGAAGGTATGTCGCAATTAACGGATTGATATTCAATCGGTCATTGGTCATCGATCATTCAACTATTTTGATATAGTAAAATATGTTGTTTGTATGCATATTCATTCATGCGCAGCTGCTGCAGGGCTGCTCGAAGACGTTGTGTTCAACGCAGTTTCTCACGAGCCAATGCGCAATCTAATATATAAGCGCAAGAATATGTGCATATGTACTATATATAATGTGCCGGTTCGCATGGTTGTGTGTGTATATCTCAAGAGTCATTACTCCCGAACGGTTCGCAACTCGCAGCACTGGAGGCCTCCGGTTACCGCGTCAGAGATCGTGTTTGTGTTTTTGTGATCTGTTTTGTTTCAACGCGTGTAACTCTTGTGTCTTCCTTCGCGTCTTCTTCGCCTTCCTTCCACGACAACAAAATAAGGTGATCGCCGTCATCGAACCGCCGCGCACCAGCAAACGCCAGATCGAATACCTGATCCACTTTCAAGGCTGGAATTCATCGTGGGATCGGCGCGTCGGCGAGGAGTTTGTGCTGAAAGACACCGACGAACATCGAGCGCTGCAGAAGGATCTGGCCGAGCAGGCGCAGTTGCAAATGTAAGTATGCGCGCAAGCGCGATCAGCGCAGGAGGTCGTCAATATTCATACGCCAATTGTGTTTCTGTCGCACAGTGGCGCCTACTTGTACCGCAAGGAGCAGAAGAAACACCAGCGTTTGCGCAATCTGAGCAACAGCAGCTCGGACACGCGATTCCGATTTCGTGGCACATCTTCGGACGAGGGCAGTTCGTGCAGCATGACGGGTGGGACCGGACTTCGGACCGCAGCAGAAACTGGCGGTGCCGCAGATGGTAAGATTGTGATTGTGACGTAGCGGATAATCGAATTACTGTACGTAATATTGTTGTTTCTATGACGCGCACGCAGACAAACAACAACTTATCACTTCGTCCGACGCCACCGACGTCCCGCTGCAGCCGATGCCTCCGACACCGCCTACAACCTCTCTACTCTCCCAACCAACCTCCACCGGAGTCGCCACTCCGGCCACCAGTCCGCAGTGCAAAATCACCGGTACCGTCAACAACATTCCGCGCACCCCACAGCTGCCATTCGACGAACAGGCCGACACCTTCAAGACGGCCGCCGATCGCCCGGCCGCCACAGCCACTGGCGGCGGCGGCGGCCAACCGGCGCCGATCGACGTTGATCGCGTGCAGCTGCAAATTGGCGATCTGCTCAAGCAGCACTTGGAGCGCGACTGGATCCTCGTGAACCAGCGGCGGCGCGTCCACTCGCTGCCCGCCACCATGCCGGCGATCACGATCCTCGAGAACTGGGTGAAGCACTACTCGATCAAGGCGTGCACGTGCACCAGCCAAATGGTGGAGCCGCCGACGCACCGGCAGCGACGCAGCAGCTCGGCGCGCCAGGAGAAGCGCGAGAAGGACTACGAGAAGCTGTTGCGCGGCATCGCGCTGCGCAAGGAGGTCGCCGATGGGCTGCGTATCTATTTGAATTATACGCTGCGCGACTATCTGCTGTACGCACCGGAGCGTCTGCAGGCGGCGTACTTTCTGTCGGAGGCGTACCGAAGTGCGGCCAAATATGTGGCGCCGGAGCGCCAGACGCTGGACATGCTGTCGGCGGGCCGGTCGGGGGCGGCTGGGCGGGCTGGTGTGGGGGGAGGCGGCGGTGGGGCTGAGCAGTGCGACGATTCGCAGAGTGGATCGGCGACCGACGGGCGAGGTGGCGGGGCGTTCGGTGGTGGCGACATGGGAATGCCTATGCCCGCGTCGATGGGACAGCCTGCGGACGTTGAGCCGGCCAAGCGACGGCTGCGATCGCATCGGCACGAGGAGAGCGCAGAGTATATTATGGACATTGGTGGCGGCGGTAGGGCGGGCGATAAGTCGAGGTGAGTGTGGAGATTGCTGAAATTTCCTTCAGGCCTTCAGACGGTATTGTTGGTTTTTTGTTATTCTTGAATTTGAGGTATAAGGTTTCGTCTTTGCGCCCGCCGCTTTATTGCAAAGAATTCGGATTCGGTGGTCTTAAAACTGGTCATATCATTTAAATGTTGGGCCATAAATCGGAAAAATGTAGTAATCAGATTTAGTCCGGAGAGTTAAGCGGAGGCTGTGTCCGCTTCCTTTCATTCATTGATCGACTTCAACTCATCAATTGCGTTCTGTATCTATCCTCTGTGTGGATTTCACTTGGCCTCAGCAGTTAATAAAACACCATCAAAAGTACAAAAGGCATAAAACTCCGGATGCAAACAGATATCGACTTACAGTGGGTAGTGGGTTACACAGTCAAGTTAACAAGACATTTCTGGACTTTGGATCGAATTTGCACTGAACAGAGAAAGAGCCATCTTTTCTCAATAGCTCTGCTGAGTTTTATATGTGCGGTAAACATTGTTATCAAAAGACTGGCCATTGCACAAGATAACGTTAAAAAAAGACAGGATTACAATTATTTATATTGGCAATAAATGTGTCAAACTTGATCTGTATTTTAAAACATATTTTTTATCTGGGAAATATTGACTCTTTTATGTGAGTGAAATTATTTGTTTTCAATGGACCATAAATTACAAATGGTCTATCTAATTGGCATAAAATAAGCATGTTTTATGCCAATTCGATAGACCATTTGCAATGTGCTTGAAACTAACTCTTAATCGATTGGAAAGTAGTTGTATGTTGAAGATCAAAGTCTCACCTTTCTTTTGATATATAACATGGATACCTAAACCATCAAACGAACCCAGCAACGACTGGTTAACCAAATCCCAGGTCTGAACGATCGCTACTGGTATGTCTTGATACCATTATGTTGAAATATACCAGATGCCCAAGTCTAATCTTCTATGCCTATTTTAACAATAATACTCGAGATTTTGAACTTCCCTTTCAAATTAAAATTCATTGTTCGACCATAGACATTCTGCAGATACAATTTTACAAATATTTCAATTACACGATTCCACGCAATCCGAACGTGCGCAACAGTGTGGTGAGCAACAGCTCCGGCAACAGTTCGACGGCGAAGACGTCGCTGACGATGCTGCGCAGTCTGCTGCCGCTGGGCATCGGCATTTCGGTGCGATCGCGCGAGATCTTGCAGAACGTGCTGGCCTGGCAGATTGTGCCCACGGACACTGCCACCGAGCCGTCGATGGTGTGGGGTGCCACGCATTTGGCCCGGCTGATAGTCAAATTGCCCGAGTTCCTCAACGCGACCGCGATGCAGGACGAGAAGCTGAAGACGGTGCTGAAGTATTTGGACAGTTTTATCGAGTGAGTGTTGCGATGGATTTGCGTTGAGAACGTTGCTTGAACAATGATTGTGTACTGTTTAGGTTTCTAGAGATCCATCCCGAATGGTTTGGTGAGGAACATTATCGTGATGCTGCGCTGGCCATTCCGAAACCGTCGGTGGAGGAAAGTGAAACCCTAGCAGTCGACCACTTGTCTGTTAAGACAGAGCCTGGTTCGTTTTCAGAGATTAAAGTGGAGAATCCCATTGCGGAGAATTAAATTATCCCTAATGACAAGTAATAATACGTGATGTATAGAAAATAAATTATTATATCCAAGACATGTGAGCGGTATTTTTGTCAATTTGGTTTATTTGAAAGATCGCACCCACACAGTGTGTTCACAACATGCGCGGGTTGGTGTTATTTGGTTAGTCTTTTTCCATCATAATATTTAGAGCGTATAACATAGATAAAGCGCATCAACTAGAACATGAGTGCGATAATTGTGTGACGGATTGCTGTAGTCAAGATTTGTGCCTGTATATTGAGTGTGTAAGCATTGTTTGGACGTGTTGAATTGCGTTGATTTGTGTGATTGCGTTTTAGTAATTTGAGACAATTGTTTATAGCAAAATTGAGTATAGTTTGTAAAGTGTAGAGTACGATTGCAAATAACAATAATGACTAAGCGCCCACAGGCCTAACAGATTTTTAGTTCTTGTCATATATAATTACTCTGAAATTGTGTAGATTTTGTGTACGAAAAGAGCGTGTGTGTGTTGCATCTGCGTGTGTCATGATCGTGATTTCGTACAGTATTTTGTGCTGTGTTCAAACATTAACGGTGTTATCATATTTAATATTTCGTATTATAAATATACAAAAATCTGGTCTAATCTTATTACGCTGTTCTTTATTAATATTATTATTTGATTATTCGTCCTTTCATTTTGCCTTGCTTCCGCCGACACCAAACTTGGTGCTACTCGCCGTCGTCGGTCGCATAAAACTGCTCACCGATCGGCCACCACCGGCTCCGGCACCCGCCGATCCGCCCGCCAAGCGAGCGGTGATTTTCGCAGCCGCACTGTTCAGTCGTCCACTCGCCGCGCCCACCGCCGGTGACGGCGATCGCATCGACGGCGACACTCGACTCGACCCCACGGACGGATCGCGGCGCAGCGCCGGCGCAATGCTGCGCGACGTTATCGTCGCCGTCGTCACGAACGGCCGGCGGGCGGCCGTCGCACTGATGCTCGATCCGCTCGAACTGCTGCGACTGGCCGGCATTCGCGATGGGGTCGCCGCCGGACTGGCAGCAGTCTCTCCGCGACGCGGCGAAGCCGGCGCCGAAGCGGGGCTCAACGACGAGTACGAAGATGTGCTCGTCGCCGCCGTCGGCAGTCGTTGCGAGTGATGCTGCGGCGAGCTGCCACTCGAGTGCGTCGTTCGATCGACGCTCTGCTGCTGGCCGCCAAATGCCGTCGCACCCAATCCGGGACGCTTGTAGATCGATTTCTCCAGTGCCGATCGCTGGGCGGCCATGTTCTTAACGGTCACCGCCGAGACGGCGCTGTTGAGAGAGGAGCGCGACGAGCGCAGGCTGGTGCGGCTGCCGCTGCGCTCGACGTCGGTGTTGGACGTCGTGGCCGCAGCTGAGACCGGCGACAAGAACTGGTTCGTGTATCGACTGCTGATCGGCTGCGGATCGTGGCCGCTTGTCGCCGCCGTGACCAGCGACGAGGTGACGGGTCGCGGAACCGGAGCGGAATCGTACTGCAGATGCGGACGGTAGTCGCCGGTCAGCCGGACCGAGTTCGTTCGTCGGTGCGGAGTGCTCGGTGAGGCGGAAGCGGCTGCCGCAGTGGAGGCCAGTTGTCGTTGCGATCGACTGCGATCGAGCGATCGCGATGCGATGCTGCTGCTTCCTCCGGCCGATCGTGACATCAGCGGTTTGCTGGCGCCAGCCCGATTCGACGCGTGCGATTTTCCGCTCGCTAGCGAATCCTGAGCAACAGACTCAGCGGGCTGCTTTCTCGCAGCCGCCGACGATGTGCCAACGACGGCGGTCGATTCGTTGCACGACGACAGGCTCGACTCCTTGCCGTGCGAAGCCGTATCGGAGACGAGGCTCTGCGTCTCCTCGAAGCCCTCGTCGTTCAGCTCCAGCTGCGCGGATTTGGTCAGCAGCGCCGATGTGGTCGACATCGGATGGTGTATGTGATGGTGAGGCGGCGTCGAGGAAGCATGGTGTCCGATCACCGAACGACGAGCGTCCGCGCTGGTCGCGTGGAGCTCGCGCGGCGGACTCCAGATGCGCTCGGGCGTCTCGGTGGGCGACTTGAGATTGCGTTTGGCCTCGCACACGTCCTCCTGGTTGATGGAGCTGAGGTTGCGTCCGATGCGGCCAATGCGCGCGATGATGCGTGTCTGTTTGGTGGCAGGCGCATCCGGAATTGTGGTGGGCGGGTGTTGCGCCAAGGCTCGAGTGACGGTGTTCGGGATCTTTGGTGTATCTGCAGCGGCTGCGGCTGCGGCTGCTGTGGTGAAGGGTGACGTTTTCGGCGATATTGGCGACTTGTTCGGCGCATCCGCCGCGGCGTCCTCGGCACCGCTGCTGTGATCGGTTGGTCGACGGTAGCGCCGGGTTTTGCGCGCCGACGAGTGCCGATCGAATTGGCCGTCGCCAAGCGCCGGTTCGGCGTCATCGCGAGCCTCCGCGTCCATTAGTTCGGCAGCGGTCGGCTTGTCTGCCGGCGACGACGCAGCGACACCGCCAGCACTTTTCGTCGCCATCTCCTCGATTGTCTTGCGATGCAGCGGACGCGGCGTTTGTAGCTTGCGGCATGGCGTCGGTTTGGTGGGCACCCGCGCGATGGTCGGCGTGAGCGGCGATGATGGTTCGCTGGTCGGCGTGCTGGTGGCGCCGGGCATGCGACGTCGTGTCGTCGGCGGCGTCTCAATGTTGTCCGAATCGATTTCGATTTTGTTCAGGGCACTGCTGCTGCTGGTCTGCGGACTGGCGACAGGCGATCGGACCACCGGAGTGGCGGCGTTCGTGACGGGCGGAAAGAGAGCACTCAACGGTGTCGGAGTCCGAGGACTCCTGGGTAGCTGTTGAGTTGAGGCGGATGCGGTGGCCGTGACCGGCGAGCTGGACGGAATGCTGTTGGGCTGCAGTTTGGTGATGGGCGACTTATGCGGATCGCCTTCGATGAGAGCGCTGCCATCGGACGGTCGACGGAGGTAGATGTGCAGACAATCGGTGGCCGGACGTTGGCCGAGCTGCTGGATGACGCTCTTGCGCCGGTCCTCCTCGATAATGGCTTGCAGCGGTGAGGTGGTCGTTGGGCCACCGGTTGGAGAGTGCACTGAGGTTGCACTGTTGGAGTTGGCGCTGGGTGGCGTCTGTTGTGTGCGGAGGGAGCGCTGATGCTGCAGGCGACGCGAGTACGTGTCGTTGTCGTCGATGGCCTCGATGGTGCCGACGACGTCGGCCTTGTGTAGCGATGATGAGGGCTGCCAGTCGGCGTAGACGCGTCTGTACGGTTCGGAGCCACTGGCGGCGGTGGCGGAGGCGCCGGCCGACGGCGGAGAGATCTTCTCCTCGGGCAGCGGGTCGAGTTTGCTACGTTCGCTTTCTGCGGAAGCACACACGAGCAAGAGCAGGGGGTGAGTATGAAAATAGCAGTAAAGATGCAATCGCTTCGTATTTACCTGAGTCGTTTTCGAAAGACTTGCGATTCGTGACAAGTCGACGGCCGCGCGATCGATGGTCCTCTTTTTCGTCGGGCTTCTGGGCCTCCAGCCATGACTCGATTTTGTTGCGCAATTCACTGTGAAATCAAGAAGGATTAATTTATATTTTTGGATGAAATATTAAGATTGTGTATTGAAAACATACCGTGGCTTATTCTCTTCCGACGATGGCAACGCCTTTGCCTCCGACAACGGCGACGGTGATGGTGAGCTCGGTCGTTCGCGGTCTGCATTGAAGTCGATGTTGAGCAGATCGGGGCGCTTTTTGTTCGTACTGCCGGTGCGCATTTTCCGCGACCATGAACGATCTGCAATATATTTTACAATGTGAGTAAATGTCGAGGAAGTTCTATAGATTCGAGAAACCTTACCCAAACTGCCATAGGACGAAGGTTTGCGTTCGCGCGATCCGTTATCGTGACCGGATGATCGAAGGAAATCCATGAGTTTTTCCTCGTCCTCGTCGACCAATCCGCGACTGCGGCGTCGGCGTAGACTGCCGTTCGGCGTGATATCTGTGGAGATCCCGAAGCATGAGCAAGACTGAACCCAGTTACGATCGATCGCCAATTTACCCGGTGAAGCGGTGTCATCGCGCAACAGCGACGCATCAATGGTGCCACTGAACGAGCCCTTGCGTCGTCGCTGCATCGCCGGACTGTTGCGCAGCTCAAACGTGCTCGTGTCCATCAGACTGTTATCCGAGTCTGAGACCGGCGTTCCGGCTAGTCCAGCTGCAAATTGGCAAACAATCCGAGACATAATCAAATCGACTGTTCGACATCAAATCAAATCAAGCTACACTTACTCAGTCGCGACTTCCGGGCCAATTGCTCCTCGCGATTCTTGCGGCGCACCGTCAACTGCTCCTCCTGCACGCGCCGACGATCGTTCTCGGCCGCCGCCTGGCGGAAGCGCTCACAGAACACGTGGAACACTTTGAAGCATTCCTCGAGCTTGAACGTGGCCGGATCTTCGCAGAAGAAATCGGCCAAATGCAGACGCTGTGCGTCGAGATCCTTGAGGGCGGACTGCAATTGGAACGATTCGATTTCGGCGGCGACCAGAAACTGTGACATCTGCGCCTTGATGTCGGCGTCCGTGTTGGGCAGGGCGACTTGCGTTTTGATGCGCTGAATGCGTTTGTCCATCACGTTGATCTCGCTGATGATCTGTTCGACGGTTATTCTGCGTGAGCGGACGATGGACGTTAGTGGAGTGTAAGAATTTTAGCATTTACCATAGCAATTTACTTTGATGCATTTTCCAACGTTGTGAATGCCTCCGGAAAGCTGAGCAACTTTGGATCCTTCTTTTCGGCCTGCAACGCAACGTAATGGATCAGATTCATGCCCGGCTTGTTGGCCCGGATGTCGGTGAGCTTCTGCAGTGAGGACAGTTTTACACCGACCGCATTTCCGGCATAGCCGCCGGCATTCAGGAAATTGCCAGCAACCAGAACGATGTAGAGAACTTCTTGCAGCAGGGTGTTCGATGTCAGATCTGAAAATAGTGGATTTTGTAGAATACTTTTGGTTGTTCCATAATATTGTTTTCTATACCATGTCCAGCTCGTAACATTGCATTGATCGATTGTCCCAGATCGTCCATGCTGACACCAAATTCCTCCTTCAGCAACATACTTTCAATTCGTAGTTTGTAACTATAAGAAGAGGTAGGTATTTGGTAAGAAAATACATACAAATCTGGAATAATGCACTTACTTTGATAACATCATCAGTTGCAGCAAAAACTGCTCGGCTTTCGCCAGCCTCGCGTGATCACCGTCGAAATTCCGCAGCATATCAATCTCGTCAACTTCTGGTAGAATTTTCAAAAATCCGCGAAGCTTCTCCGCACCAATATCCTCTGGTTCGCCGTCTTTGATCAGCTGGATAATATCGTTGTTCGACCTATAGAAGAAATTATATTTGTTAAGATTGGACTCAGGATATGTATTGATGTATCCACTTACGCCCTGAACTGCTTCAAAAAGATGTTCACGTTCAAACATCGCTTGCCATCCAGCAACGTAATCTCGGCGTTCTCCTTGCGCAGCCTCGTGTCCGCACCATCCATCACATCGCCCCGACAGCCCGCGCTGCCACCAGCCATTGCACCTCGCCCGCCTGCCGCCGACGCCGAAGCTCCACCCGCTCCCGTCGAGCCACCAGTCGCACTGTTGTTCAAACAGAACAGCCCCTCCATTTCGCCCCAATCCAGATCGTCCTTCGGACTGTCCGCATGCGTGGTCGCCAGCATCGTCCAGATGTTGCGCTTGCCCAGCACCTTGTTCGGATGGATCTTGTTCCAGTTGATCGTCTTCATTTTGGCCTTTGGTTTCGGTGTCGCCTGCTGCGGCAGAACGGTCTCCAGGACGGCCATCGCTGGTGGTTCGGGTGTGCGCGATCGCAGATGCGCGGCTGCGCCACTGCCGCCGCCGCCGGGATGCAGTCGATTGGCGGCGGATGGCGGTGGTGGAGGTGGCACCGCAGAGCTATAATGCGGGTGGTTGGCTGAGGACAAAGGCACTGCGGCGGACTGCGCTTGGAGCGGAGGCGGAGGCGGCGGCGGCGGACCCGGTGCGCCCGGTGGCGGTGGCGGCGGAGGTGCTGGCGCTCCGCCAGCGAACGGAGGCGGTGGCGGCGGTGGCGGTGCCACTGGCGGCGCAATTGTGCTGCCGTGCGTGGCGACAGCGGCCGCAGCGGACTGCAGCTGCTGCAGCACGGCCGGCGTCACGGACTGGCGACGACTCTGGCAGCCGGCGACGGCGACGCCGCCCAGGTCACCGCGACAGTGCGGACATTGGGCGGCGACCACCTTCGATACGCTAGTGCTGCGCAGCAGCCGCTGTCGGTCGTCGCGCGTCTCCAGCAGGGTGGCACGATGCACCAGGTTCTCGGCGGTGTCCCAGATCAGGTCGCTGATGGCGTCTTTGGAGTCGATGCGCAGCAGGTGCTGCAGTATGCTGAGGAACGGGATGGCCTGGGGTGTGTCGGTGACCTGGCGCAGGATGGCGTAGAAGACGTCAAGGTGCAGATTGAGATTGATGCCCTCGGGCATCTGGAGCGACTGCGCTTCGTCGCATTCTCGCTGGCGTTCGAACACGTCGAGCTGCTCGAGGACCTCGGGTGCGACGCTCGAGTTGCGTCTGCGTTGTGGAGGTGCGAGAACGAGTGCGGAGATTGTGAGTGGTCGTTGGTTTGGGGCGAAAGTGGTTTTCGATGTTTCAAAGTCACACACACTGCAGCAGCACATGCACTCACATACAATTGACAGCACTCACGACAACTTGCAGTAAAAACTATCTGCGCGCGTATCGACTAACCAAATCGTTTGGGGTACGCGAATTGCTGCAAATTGGTTTCCATATCAGCGCATTGCATTTGCTGCTGCACCTGCACAAATCACTATACACACGACGGACGTGACCGTCGTCAAGCGGAATGGCAATATGTTCGCACACGCCGCAGTGTTTGTGTCGAAAAAGTGATTTCGGAGCAAAAGTTCGTAAACACACTCACTCTCGTTGCACACTCGCCTAAACTTACTTTTAATGACTCCCGTCGCAAACGCGAGAGATAGCACCAGTACATTAAAATCAACACTTCTTGCTCCCCGCGTACACGCGAACTGTTTGTAAATTCGATTGAACCACACTGCTAAGCAAGTCGCGAGATATGATCTGCGAATTCACGAACAAGGAAATGTGATGATGTTTTCCTTTCGTGTTGTGCTCCACGATTGCACGTGACTCGCACTCCGGCACGTGCTCTCATCGTGCGGCCGCTTCGGGTAATAAAGCTGTAGCCACTATGTCTAGAAACAGCCATCGGCAACATAACGTCAAACAGACTACCACCACCCACTTTCGGCCAAGCTGAACAACGCGAGAGTTTCGCACTGGAATGAGTGAAAGCGTTTCTATTTTTCCGCAACACAATGCAAATTAAATCTATGATATGATGTTGGTAATGCGGCACAATGAACCTACCACAACACAACTTTTCCCCCCGAATACATCGACAACTTTTATGTTGTGTGCATGAGATCATGTTGCGGTATGTGCTCTTCGGTATGGATACCAGAGAGAGAATCGTTCTCAGCGAGAGCAAATATAAGTGATTGCATAATACCACAGTTTCGCAAGTTCCCGGAAATTGTTTCAACATTCGAATGAGGGGTGTTTGTAGTAGCACCCCATTTGTAACACGAACCTCACGCAATCCGTATATTTTATTTACATGAGAATAATTGTGTTCGTACGCACATACGCTCTCAGTCAGCAATCATTCAGTCCATAGATGCGTATTATTGATTTACCTCAAGTTATTCAGCACTGCTACCAGATTCAGTCCTACAGTTGCGGAACGAATAAAACGTTATTTTAAATCATTAATTGCAGACAAGCATGCAGTAAGTACCAATAAATTCGTTGCGCAATCGAATCTGATCCTGTAGACAACCGGCCGACAGGATGACGCAGTTGATGAAGGACAGCAATGCCACCCGGTAATCGTTGCTCGGCGATTTGTCCAGTTCGCTTATGACCACTTCCAGGCGATAGCGAGCATTTTTCAATTTCTGTAGCATGGAAGTAAAAGCATAAAAATGTATTCGATCTCGAATTGAAGTCGCACGTGTTCAGCTAACGTCGTCGTACCTTGTAGTGCTCGAGCGTTTCCAACGTCCGGGCATGGCCATCGGCATTGTATGCGCTGAGTGCGGCCAGCAATTCGAACACCTGTTTCTTAACAGCCGTATTGCTGGTGTCTAGGGCGGCGCCTAGTTTGTGCACGTACTCGCGATTCTCGACCACACAGTCGAGTTCGATGCGTTTGGTGTCCATCGCCGCCGATTGAATGGCCACGATCACCATTGTCGTCGGGGTTCCTCCGGCCGATCCAGTCCAGTTTCGGTATGTGTTTTACACCCTGCTGCGAATTCGTATCTGCGTGAATATGTGCCGGATTGATAGAGAGTTACAATCAACGGTCAGTTAGAAGAGTCGATTGTCGGAGGCCGTCCATGAGTCAGGATGGCCGAGCGGTCTAAGGCGCTGCGTTCAGGTCGCAGTCCACTTCTGTGGGCGTGGGTTCAAATCCCACTTCTGACATACTTTTTTTTTGTTTCGTTTTTTTTTCTCCGCGTTATACATCCAGAATACCTTGGCGACGGTACGCCCTCGACTCGGACGATCGCGACGCCCCGGAGAGCGACACCGAAGTGCTGGACATCGCTCTGAAGCCTGCCGATCCGATTGCGCCTCGAGCATCTCCCCCTGCTCCTGTCGTGGACGAAGCCACAGCCCAAGTCCAACGTCGCCGATCGTCGCCGACGCCCGAGAAAAATCACGTTCTCTCGTCGGGCAGCGACACCGAGGACGAGCTGGAGCGCGTGCGCCAGCGCCAACAGAAGAAAAGGCAAGAAGAATCGCCGCCAGCAGCAGCCAGCGTTGCAACGAAGAAGAAACCGCAGCCGCTTTTCGACGGCGATTCCGATTCGGATTCGGTGTACAATCGCAACACGGACGAAGACACACGTTTTGTGGCCGCCGGCGGAGACGCCTCCGCCGCAGCCGACCGCCGGTCGCCGCGCTCCTGGTCGCCAGCCGATCGCCGATCGTGCACTCCGCTGCCCGAATTCTGGGCGCAGAAGCGCTTCTATCTGAGCTCGAATCTGGCGGCTGTGGATCAGCTGAAGCTGCAGCGCTTCGTGGGCGTGTATGGAGGCGAGGTGATCCGGAACGCGGCGGAAGCGGATTATATTGTGTCGGCACGGGCGAAACAGTTGCCGGGCGATTTTGCCGGTGAGGTGGTGAGGCCGCTGTGGGTGTACGAGTGTAATGATATGGAGCAGGCGTTGCCGACGGCGAGGTACAAGTTTGATTGAGGGAGAGAGCATTGAGATGGAATGTATTGAAACCCTTTTGACCAAATCAATCTGGGTGAAATTTAAAAGTTAAATACAGCTAAACCTCAAATTGCAAATTGCACGGTCTAATTTTCGCATTTTCTGTGTTCGTATGTTTTTAGTAACAAGCTTTTTCGAATTTTCACGAGGTTACTCATCCTCATCAATAACACTACGCGCCAGCCAAAAGAGGGAGAACTCTAACTTACTTAACTTTTCCTGGTGTTCCCATCGACTTTCTGTGTCTTTAGTTTTTTATTCTATGGCGAATCTTCGGAGATAGAGACTTTCGAAATTAGAAAAAGGCAAATTCTGTATTTTCGGTAAATATATAGTTATATCTTTAGTTATAGCATACATACAGGAGTAAAACGTTCTAACAAAATATTGCCAGATAAATGGTCAACAATTTTTGTCTGGTCAAGGTTCCTCGAAGTATATTAGTTTAGGCACAAATGGCAGACCTATCAGGAAAATGTGTTGCTTTTATTGATGATCTGATGATGGAATTCAAAGCGCGATTACAGGAAAATTATCAAGGATATTATATCAACATTTGTGTCCATCGTTAGCTACACATTTCTCTCATCTCTATGAACATTTATGAATCAATTGAAACGTCGAATTTTAGTTCGGGGCGCACATTGCTTCATTCTAATCCAACCATAGACATATTAATATCGTCCTTCCACTCTTATATTCGATATCAATGGAAGTTTTGACGTTATCGCAGATTTTTCGCAATTATTATTTTTTTCGAATCCAGTTTTTCACTTCCTGCAATAGAGTATTGAATACGCACAACATCGACGTGTTCAACACAGCAATATAATTGCTACGGACTTAATCAAATTTGTTTCACGTTGAAGCTGAATGTCAGACATTTCCAATGACATATGAAAAAACCGAGCGCCCTTTTATGATGTGAATCCCTGTTATGTTATAAGGATGTAGAACTGCGGTATTTAGTGAATTTGGTAAATGCATTTAATATAATTAATCGACCAGCAACTTTGGATTGTTGCCCAGCCTAGCCTGA
>JANTBZ010000006.1:376046-439716 GCA_024741255.1 Exechia fusca
AAATTTTGTTATTATTCGTTCTATTGAAGAAGTTACGCTACAAAACGTTTGTCCGGGTTATTTCTGGTCACCCTGTAATATACATAAGTAGGTTTGGAGCATTTTCTTCACCTCAACCATAATCCGCCAATGTCCAATTCTCATCATCACAGAACCCCAGCATTCTCATCCTCGACGAGGCCACCAGCGCCCTGGACGCGCACAGCGAGGCCCACATGCAAGCGGCCATCGAGAACGCCTCGCTCGGACGCACCGTGCTCACTATCGCCCATCGTCTCAGCACCATTCGTAGCGCCAGCAAAATCGTCGTGCTCGACCAGGGTCGCGTCGGCGAGTACGGTTCGTACGAGGAACTGCTGTCGAAAAAGGACGGCATGTTCCGGGAGCTGGTCGAGCGACAGACGTTCGCCGCGCAGGCGCCAATTGTGCCCTCTGCGACGCCAGCAACGATATTGTCAATAGTTCAAACGTAAGCGCGCGAGAGGCGGGGTCACGAGGAGCATGAGCGGCGATGGTTTGAGGTATTTGTACATATATAAGTCACACACACTCGACACGAATCCTGGTTTAAGGTGCAGCTGCTGCTACGGGCAGAGGAGACGGTTTTGAGGGATTGGTACATTTCAAAATTGTGTACGCGTATTCGCCGTATATTCACAAATATCTATTTACGTAATAATATTTATCGATTTTAAGTAGATTAATAGAGACACACGTGTATACAACCCAACCGTCAATTGGCATTATTGAGTATTACTTTCGGCACCGCCGCCGTCTTCCTCGGCGTCCGTCCCATCGTCCACAAACATCTCACGATACGGATACCGATCGAAAACGGGCCCAATCAACCGTTGCAGCGGTCGCTCGAACGACTTGCTGATCGCACCGCGCATTTCGTTGATCAACAGATGCTGATTTTCGTTCAGCATCGCATTCACGCCGTCGCTGAGAGACGGATCATTAAGCAGATTCTCGAATTGCAGGTGTAGTCGACCCATCGAGACGAGGATGCGGCCGCCGTCGATTTGCAGGTACTCGGCGCCGTCGCGTTCGACGACCGAGGTGCGCAGAGTGATGTTCATGAAGATTTTCTCTGTCGGAGAAATTCATTTCACTTCTCTATTTCGATTGAGTTGGCGGATTCAAACGCAGCAAGTTTTATTTCAAAGTATGTTTTATAGAAATCTCATTATTAAATTCACTTTTGGAATAGTCGCGATTATATACACACACATTACGATGAAAACTATACCTTATACCTACCAATAGTGACGTTGGC
Source organism: Exechia fusca (assembly GCA_024741255.1). NCBI lineage: Eukaryota > Metazoa > Arthropoda > Insecta > Diptera > Mycetophilidae > Exechia > Exechia fusca. Next base: position 377,326 of record JANTBZ010000006.1, read on the forward strand.
AGCTCCCTGTCCGGTGATGGGCAGCACCAGCATCTTGCCCGTGAGCTTGTAGCGACCGACCATGTGCTCAACGGGCGCATACACATCGATACGGAACTTGCTGGTGCGAGGATTTTTGTCGAAGCCACTGCATTCGAATTCAAACTGAAATCAGCCGTTACAACGAATATTCCACCAAACTCACCTAACGCGCAGCACTTCCAAACGCTCCCAGCCGTACAACTTCACTTTGCTCATGGTGATGTGCACGGTCACCGGTCCTGCCCCATCGCCCTGATTGATCGTCACCTGGCCGAGGTCCAACGGACTTAGGCGGGCCAGACCGATGGCGGGCATGCCCGTCTGATGATGCGCGGCGAAGAGCTGCTGCGTCAGGTTGCGGATGCATTCGCCGTCGCCGAAGCGGCAGCGCCGAATGACATCGGAGGCTGTGCGTAAAAAATGTAATGTCGGATTGGATGGATGATGGATGAAGGCTGGCTTCAATATCGTACGGAATTTATGATGTTCATCAGTATCCTCGGCCGCTGGCGGTATTCCTTGGGCGAACGACGAAACTACTGAAGCAAAGACTGCAACGACGACGAAATAATGATACTGGCTCATGTTCCTCGCGACACCTCGGACTCTCGACTGAGATGACCGGCGGAAATGCATTCGCATTTTATACAAATTTATCAAGTGCTGTTGATAGTTTACGATCTGATGTGTGTGCATACATTTATGATGAGCTTCGTCTCGAATCTCAAGTGTGTAGTAGTTCTCATCAGCAGCATCCATCGATATGATCATTTGAATAATATGCAAATGATGTGGTGTGTACAAATGCACTTATTGTTACTACACACACTTCGAATCAATATAATCGAGTACACATGTTTGCACTCTGTGTTGTATTGTCGATGTCGATTATAAAAATTAGAGTGTTGTTCAGGGAAACCAGAGATATTAGTGACGTATTTAAGACTGTAAGTCCCAACTCCCAACCCCAGTAACACGTCCATTGAGCGCGATATTATGACGACTGATCAGTATGATTGAGACTTGGTGCAAAATGGTATGTAAGCACTGTGGTTTAGACTTATTAAATTAATAAATAACGTGCAATTTGCGTGTATTTCTGACGTGAACAACACAATTTACACGATGAATTAACTCCTATACTAAACATGATCATTAGGTTGAATTCGAGCACGTGCAATGCTATATTGAAATATATAGCAGCAACATTGTCCTGTGCCGTGCTGTATACTTGATGCAAACAAAACCATTCATACAATTCACATTCACACCATTCATATGATTCAATTTGATTAATAGAGTGAGTGAGTGAGTGAGATAGAGTGCTTGCCTCACGAGCGGGAGGTCCCGGGTTCAAACCACGGGTGAGATAACGTTTTTGGGTTTTCCTCCACAAGATTATCCAAAGGAAGGATGTTAAATGTTGCCTATAGGGTGTTACTCTTTGGATCGCTGCATCGCATTGGCATCTTTGGCAACTGTTATTGGAGCAGAACAGTGGACAATTATTCACCTCATACGTTTCGGATGCAATTGACAATTGACAATTCTGCCACACATAACACCATAATGTCGAAACGATCTATCAGATCAGCCCAAACATCTGTGAACAGCTCAAACGGAAAATATATTTATGGGAGAGTAAAGTATTATATGTATTTTGTATTTTGAAATATTTTTTTCGGAGTATTCTGTACGTTGAACTCAAAATACTTTTATACAAATTAAATGTATTTGGTTCTAGTTGAGGCGGGAGCATTTAGAGCCGACGACATAAGTGCCGACTGTTTTAACACAAGGGGGAGTTTCACGACAAAATCTTGTTTATAATCCTTTGGAGTCTGAAGCCGAAGTTATAATTTCAAGAAATCGGCACTTATGTCTCGGCGCAAAAGGCATACACCCGTATTTTGTATTTCGTACTCATATAAAAGTATTTTAAATAAGTCTGGTTCTAGTACAGCAAAGCAAACTTCAAATCCGTTTTGGTGATATGGCCGCGCCTGTAATCAATCTTCAAAACAATAGTAATTTCGATTCAGAATTTCTCGTTTGTTCGCAGTTCGCAGTTCGCAGAGTGATTTTAATTATATACTTCCCGGAATTCGAGTTACACGCCGATCTCGAAACCTCCACACGAAAATGATCACCCTTCGTCGCGGCCTCCTCCTCCTCCACTTGTCCACAACTCCAACAACCGTTCCTTCTTCGCGTCTACAACCGACAGCGCTTGACGTCCGCCACTATGCCTCCGCGCCTACACGCCAGTCCAAAATTCTGCGCAAACTCGTCGCCGGCAAAGAAAAAACCAAGCGCCACTGGTACGCCGACTCGCCAACCGCACCAAAGCTCGTCAGCGCGGCGGCGCTCAGCAATCCGCAGCGCCAGGGCAAGAACGCCTCGCGTCGCGTGCACGTGCTGAACAAACTCTTCATGAAGCACATCACCGATCTGCTGTCCACAGGCGAACAGGCCGATCTGATTGTCGGCCGCGGACTGCTGGTGTCGCACGTCAAAGTGTCAGCCGACTTTAACTACGTGAATGTGTTCTGGTCGACAACGGCGCCGCCATCGACCTCACAAAGCACCGCCGATGTTGCCAGCAAGTCGGCTGCTGCAGCCGAAGCCGACACCGAACTCGAGACGCTGCTACGATCCGTTGCCGGTCTGTTGCGCCACGAACTCAGTCAGCTGCGACTGATGGGTGAGGTGCCGCGCATCAACTTCGTTCGGGATCGCCAGCTGGCCTCGGATGCGCACATCGATGCGCTGCTGGCACGCGCCGATTTCGGTCCGGACTACGAGCCCGCGGGTTGGGCGCAGCTGAACCAGGACCTGACGGCGAGTGGTGCTGGCGACGATCGGACGGCAAGAGATGCCCTGCCCATCATGCGACACGATGTGCTGGGTCTCAATCAGTCGGAAATTATGGGTAAGATTCGGAGCAAGATGGCCAAGAGTCGACAGGCCTGGGATCGGTACACTGCGGAACAGACGTTGCCTAGGAACGACGTGGATGCTATTGTTGGAGCAGATTATCCAGCATCGGTTGGCGATTCGGAGGTGCCCATGTCGCTGGCCGAACGACGTACCCAACTCGCGGAGGAGACGCGACAGCGCGACGAAGAGTTCGCCAAGTTCCTGGAGCAGCGACGGTTCTCGCGCAAATTGCGCACAGTGCAGAAGAACCCTGATTTCCGAGAAGCGTACGATCGGCCATCGTATGATGACGATGAAGAGGAGGAGGCGGCTGATTGGCAGCGCTGGAGCGGAGGCGGTGATTATATCGAGGAGGATGTGTCGGCAAGATAATGTGTTGACAGTAATATAATAGACGGAAATAGTATGTTGAATATAGTTTGTGTTTTGTTGAACAAGATTTAGATAATTTATGCCGTTTGTTCAGTAGATATCTAGTCTTCGACGCCAAGAAATGTTCTAGTAAGAACAAGAACCAAGTGGAAGCAAATGTATATCCAAACTCGATTCGCCTTTATTCGTCTCCATCAACAAATGCCCCAGCCCTCCTCGAACGCCGTGCACAGCTTGCTGCACGCCAGCGCCGCCGACAGCGGATACTGGGAAATCGAGAACTGTCCCTCCGTGTAGTCGGCGTTCACGACACCGTGCGCAAAGGCCCCGATCACCAGCGCGATGGGCTCATCGATGGTGGGCACCAGCTCGCTGGGCTTCTTCAGGCCGCCAGTGAACGACATGCCGTACTTCTTGCAGCCGACGGGCAGATGATCGGTGATGGGGTTCTTGATGACCTTCATCAGTTTGGTGGAGGTGTCGGTGGCGCGGATGCTCATCTTGTGCAGCAGTTGGACTGTGAATGGCAAATGGCAAATATTAGTATCATGTTCAATATAAATCAGGCGCATGTTTCTCAAGCTCACCCATCAAACCGCCAAATCGCTTCAGCGTTCGCGGAATGCGCGTCTGCGGATTGATCTCGATCAGCACATTCTGCGCCGTATGGATGTACACCTGCAGCAGGCCGGCCCGATTCAGAGGACTGTCGAACAGCATCAGCAGCGACTGGTGCGTGATGTCCGGCCGACAGGTGCCCGGATCGCGACCGTTCCGGCGCAGCTGGTTCATGTGATCGTCGCAGTTCAGCAGCTCGAAGGCATTGCCGACCTTCACCGTCTCCAGATGGGCGCCGTCCAGGATGACGATCAGGCGCTTCTCGGCGCCGCGCACGTGGCTGCTCTTCAGCTGCTTGGCGGGCAGATTGAATTCGGTGTCGTCGGAGCGCTGCGTCTGCACGCGTTCGATGCGGCGTTTGCGTCCGTTTCCCATGGTCAGGTGTGAGGTGTGATTTGGGGCGCCTGCGCGGTTCGGAGATGAGAAGGAGCGGCGCACGCGTGCACTTTGTAAATCAACAAAAAATGAAAACACGCGTGCTTCGGCGAGCGATGACAGCGAGGTTGAAATTGAACTGTCAGACATGCGTATGAAGTAGTGAAGTACTAGACTGCGAAGTACTCAAGCAACATGTTTCATAAGTACATGAAGTGTAAGGTTTTGAGCTGTACACTCAAGTCGAGGGGCGAATCACTCTGGAAATCGGTGCGTACACTTCTTCGGAAATCATGTGGAAATCTCTGGAAATAATCGAAAATCTTTGGACATTTTCGGAAATCTTTGGAAATTTACGAGAATCTTTGGAAATATTTTTGAAAAACGTCTTTGGAAATCACCGGAAATCTCTGGAACTCTTCGAAAATCTTTGGAAGTCTTTTGATATCATCGGAAATTGTTGAAAATCTTTGGACATTTTCGGAAATCTCTCAAGATCTACATCTCGAACAAGAGTGATTCGCGCCCCTCGACTAATGTATTCGCAAGTTTTGAAATAGTATTGTTTGTACGGTTTACACGAAAGTTGCGCGGAAATCCTTATAGACCCTCCTTAGACGGACGGATATGGACAACGTCTCCAGTCTCCAGCCACAACATCGAAACCCAACAACAACTTCGACTGTGCGATGCCTAAACTAAAATCTCCGGAAGATTCGCCGGAGTTAGAAGACAAGCCGGCACGGGAGAAGCCTACGGACACGGCACCATCGAAACCCTCAACATCCACAGCAAATCAACAGCTCATCGATGATCTCTCGAATGTCGAGAAAGATTTGGCCGCTGTGGCCGCTGCCGAGGAATTTCTGCAGAAGAACGAACCCGTCCCGATGCTGGCCTATCAGCACGAGATGTTTGTCGATCTGGTGCATGCCGACTGTCTGGTGGTGACGGCCAAGTGAGTTGTGCATCTTGGAAGAAGATTTATAATGCTCGAGTGACGAAGTTCCTTTTCAACATGATTCTTTTCTGAAGAGGGCTCAACTACAATGATGTCATCGTAAATCTGCTGCTGGCGCACAGCGATCCGGGCAACCTGGTGCTGGTCATCAATGCAGCCGACTGGGAGGAGCGCTACTTCAAGTCGCGCCTGAAGAGTAACCTGCTGCACGAGTCCTCGACCAATGCCAAAGAGCGGTAATAAGCTAAAGTACGTTGGACTCGTTCGCAAATATTCTAATCAACCTTTCACTATTCATCACACAGCGAAGTAACCTACCTGCTCGGCGGCATCCAGTTCCTCACCACGCGCATCCTCATCGTTGACCTCCTGAAACAGCGCATCCCCATCGAACTCATCACCGGCATCGTCGTGCTGCGCGCCCACAAAATCATCGAATCCTGCCAAGAGGCCTTCGCCCTCCGCCTCTACCGCCAGCGCAATCGAACGGGCTTCATCAAAGCCTTCAGCCAATGCGCCGAGGCCTTCACCTATGGCTACGGTCACGTCGAGAAGGTCATGCGCAACCTGTTCGTGCGCGAACTGTACGTCTGGCCGCGGTTCCATGCGACCGTGCAGCAGACGCTGCGGCCGTTCGAATCGCATTGCGTCGAGCTGCACGTCCCGATTACGTTGCGCCAGCAGCAGATCCAGACGAACGTCCTGGATATCATGAATCTGATGGTGAAGGAGCTGAAGCGCATCAATCGGTTTGTGGATCTGCAGGAGGTGACGGTGGAAAATTGCATCACGAAGCGGTTCCACAAGATCATGCAGGCACAATTGGACTGCATTTGGCATCAGTTGAGCGCGCAAACGAAGCAGCTGGTGGCGGATCTGAAGGTACTGCGCGGCATCATGATGTGAGTGTGGTTAATATAGGTATTATTATTATTATCATTGATCCTAATATCATCTTCCACCCATCTCTGCACAGCTCCACCATCTATTCGGACCCTGTCACCCTGTACGCTCAACTCCGCCACTATCGCTCGCACAAGTATGCCCACTCCAGCTCCGGCTGGATCCTCTCCGATGCCGCCGACACCATGTTCCGCCTCAGCCGAGAGCGCGTCTTCAATCCGGACGACGAGTTCGAACCCGAAGCCTGCCCGAAGTGGCGCGCCCTCTCCGAACTGCTGCGCGTCGAAATTCCCGCCTGCGTCCGGCGACGCGTCGACTCGCGGCCGAATGCCCTGAGCGAGCCCGTGAAAGTGCTGGTGCTATGCCAGGACGGCCGCACGTGCTACCAGCTGAACCAGTATCTGACGCAGGGCGGCGAACGTCACCTGCTGTACATGGCGCTGAAGAACGACGTGCCCGTCGGCCGGATTGCGGAGCGCTATCGCGTGCTGCAAGAGGTCGATGCCGCGACGGCCAACATTGTGCTGGCCACCGAGCGCTCGTCGGCAGTGGTCGCGGTGGCGGCGGCCGCCGAGCAGAAGCAGACGGTTGTGGTGGCGCCGACGCCGCAGCCGGAGGCTAGTGGACAGAAGCGAGGCGGTGGCGGCGGATTCTTGCGCGATCGCATCGCTGCCAAACGCAAACAGGCCAAGGATAAGCTGGTGACGCCGAAACGATTGGCTGCGGCGAGCACGCAGGACGACATCGAACGCGGAGCGGCCGATCACGAGGAGGAGGACGACGAAGAGGAAGGCGCCGGCGATCGAACCAGGCACCAAAATAGCGAGCTCTCGCGGATGCTGACCGGGCGCGACGACGATGAGCAAGCGACCGGATTCGGCGACTGCTCGATGTTCCGCGATGCGTACATTCTGGCCATGACGCAGACCCTCACGGCTGATGACGAGTCGGCCGTCTCGCTGGACGAATCCGATGGTGGCGGCGCCAACACCTCCATTGCCTTCGAGACGTTCGCCGAGCTGGACGCACTCAACGTCACACAGCTGCTGCACACCATCCAGCGCCCCGTCGTCTGCATTCAGACGTTCAAGTCGGGCGACGACGGCGACCAGGCGCTGGAGCGCACGCTCGCCGAACTGCAGCCGGGCTACGTGATCATGTTCCACAGCAGCGTCACGGCCATCCGGCAGCTGGAGGTGTACGAGGCAAGGCGACAGCGGCGTTCGGCCGATCGGATGCACATCTTCTTTCTGATGCACTCGCAGACGGTGGAGGAGCAGGCGTATCTGACGCAGCTGCGACGCGAGAAGCAGGCATTCGAGTTGCTGATCGAGACGAAGCGAACGATGGTGGTGCCCGAGTATCAGGATGGCAAGACGGACGATGTGATGCTGAGGCCGACAGTTGTGGCCGACGAGTGTCCGGATGAGGCGCCCGGGCAGCAGCGAGCGGAGCCGGCGCGAATCATCGTGGATATGCGCGAATTCCGATCGGAGTTGCCGTGCCTGATCCATAGGCGCGGCATCGAGGTGGTGCCGGTCACCATCACGATTGGCGACTACATTCTGACGCCGGAGATTTGCGTGGAGCGCAAGTCGATCAGCGATCTGATTGGATCGCTGCAGAGCGGCCGGCTGTACAATCAGTGCGTGCAGATGCAGCGGCATTATGCGCGGCCGATTCTGCTGATCGAATTCGATCAGAACAAGCCGTTCCATTTGCAGGGACACTATATGGCGTCGGAGCAGCCTGGTGGATCCGGAGGAGCGGGTGGCGCAAATGCGGACATTGTGCAGAAGCTGCAGCTGCTAACGCTGCACTTTCCCAAGTTGCGACTGATGTGGTCGCCGAGTCCGTACGCGACCGCGCAGCTGTTCGAGGAGCTGAAGCAGAATCGCGCCGAACCGGATGCGGTGCAGGCGGCGGCCCACGGTTCCGATACTGGAGCTGCAGCGACGGGCAGCGAGTCGATTGAGAATTTCGCCGATCGGATCAATGCGACATTGTATGATTTTCTGCTGAAATTGCCGGGCGTGACGGCGAAGAATGTGACGCGGGTGCTGCGGAAGGTGCGCGATATGAAAGAGTTGCTGCAGTTCGATGAGCGGGAGTTGGCGCTGCTGCTGGAGAGCGAGGCGAATGCGAAAATGTTGCATGGGATATTGCACGGGGTGCACAAGCCGGTGGAGGAGAAACCGGTGCCGGGATCAGCGTTTGGGAAGGGTTTCCGGGGAAGGGGGATGGGAAGGAGGTTTTGAGTTACATATATTTATGAATAAAGCCTAAATGCAGAAATTTCATAAAAACAACTATTCATTCAAAATGTTGTTCTACCATACCAACTAATACACATTGAGACCGAGTTTGAATTACTGTTTCAGATAATACAATGTATTTCATTTGTCAAAATCCGTCGTACACAGGAAACCTAAAACAACTCCACATCGGAAACCCATTCGGGTCTCAACAATGTGAATAACCAGTATTGCCATCAGCCAGTTGGGGGAAACCTGCGGAATAAAGAAAACGGAAGACAATTAGTACGGGCATGGTTTTCATTTCAGAATGGAGCTATCATTTGGATTTCAAGTTGCGATCAGATTATTAATATTGAATCAATGAAATCTTCATGCGAAAGATGGTGTTATAATAAATATGTTCATCACAACAACTTGAAATTCGAAATAACCGAGTACATAATATATACGGGATCCTTACCTAAAACGAAAACGATGTTCTGCTGCATCTGTTGTACACCCAAACCCCTTATAAACCTGCGGAGCAACAAAGAAAGAATAACATTAGTATACAATCCAAATTTCAATATTCTTGAAAACGATCTTTGGATATCGAGTTGTGAATCAGATTATTAATATTGAATCAATGAAATCTTCATGCGAAAGATGGTGTTATAATAAATATGTTCATCACGACAACTCGATAAACCAACATTCAGGATCAAACATGTTCGCTTGTTCACTCACCTAAAATGGAAGCCAGGCTCCGCTGCATCACCCCGAAATCAATCGCAAAACACCATCAATTTGAGTTTTTTGTCCATCACTCTCCTCTGTTCACTGACCACCACACGGAGAGATCGACAGATCGAAGAGGAGAGATCATCGCTACCGTCAAACCGCATTTATTCTTTTGCTTGCACCGCGTCGCCGCCAGGCTTCGTTTCATGGAAACGAATGTTGGCCGAACGGGCGCATTGTCAACGAACTACTGCGATAGTCAAACAACGATGAAATGGGTGGTTGGACCGATGTTGGTGGCCCATCCACACGGGTGGCAGGCGTCCACTTTGGTTGGTAAGTCGGAGCGCTTACTCGAACAGACCGAAGCCCATGTCGTCACCCTCGGAGTCCTCATCGGACTCTTCCTCTGCGCAACGTGGAAAAAGAGACGCGAAACGTGGCGAATTAGATGAATGTCGACAATCGCAACTGTTTCGGGCCCATTGGCGAATACTCACTCTTCTCCTCCTTCTTCGCGGCGGCGGCGGCAGCCGGGGCAGCGGCACCAGCAGCCGGAGCGGCGACGGCAGCACCACCGGCGGGCAGGGCGGACAGCTTCTCGCGGCCAGCGGCGATCAGCTCCTCCAGGTTCTTGCCGGCCAGCGACTTGATCACCAGCGCCAGCTTCTCGGCGTCGACCTCAATGCCGACCGACGACAGGATCTTCTCCACATCGCCAGCGGTGACGGCGTCCTTGCCTCCGAGGGTGGCCAACAGGTATGCAGCAACGTAACGCATCTGCGAAGCAAGTAAACAAACAATACAGTTAGTAACCTCACTTTTTGTTGGACAGAGTGCACAATGTGCACGATCGGAATTTGAATGACTCAAAACACTCGCTATTCATACTTTAGATCTTGGGCAGCGAGCAAAACGTACGTTTGACTACTCCGTTTTGGTATATTCTTTATGACAACAACTTGAAAAGCATGCGCGTACGAACAACAATGCGAAACGACGCGTATGCGCACGAATCACGCAGCGGCGCCAAAGCCGAGTTTAGCGTGAAATCCGCACTTATCTCGGCCATCCGAGCTCGGATTGGGGCGCCAGCGGAGCACATCGTTCGGTACTGTGTGGTGCCCAATTTGGGGGCACTTTTGGGGCCGGGGCAACTTACTTTTAGGACCTTTGAGGACACGAAACGTCTACAGCAAAAAGTAAAGTGACTGTTTTCAACGAAAACACTGGACGAAAGAGGTTGTGGAAAGGTGACATGGCGGTCGGCTTAGATTTTTTGACAGCTAGTTTGGTGTGGTCCGATGTGCGATGTTCTGCACAAGGTGCATTGAACGTAGCCAGACTGTGCGTGTAGTACTTCTGCGGTTCATCTTATGAATTTAGATGAACATTTATTTTCCGTGAATTATATTATTTTCTATATTTGACTTTTATTTGACTAGTTCTCCCACTTTGTGAGTTTGACATTATGTTCCTCTAAGTTTCGTGTTTTTTTACTGATTATTCGCACTTTTTAAAGCATATATATATCTCATTCGTGCATATTCGCGCACCCGCATATTCGTAATCTAACCACGTACCCTGCACCCTGATCTTATTTGCCACAGGTAAACACAACGACGTCTGTTTTTATTCTCGAAATAACAGTATTATCAACACAGGCGAGGTCTTCGTGCTTTATTCTTCATAAACCGGCGATAATCGCTTAATTAGCCCTGCTGTACTGTAGGTCGTTCACTAAAATCGTACAATCGCTAGAACAAATCACAATATTTATTTATTTCACTCTCGTTAGTGCATTTACGACCTGTCGATATAACATCGACATCGATCGCGCTCGTCGTTCCAAATTCCAACGTGCAATATGGGTTTCTTCGAGCTGCTCGGCATCGGCGTCGTTCTGTACTACGTGGTGCACTTGATCCTGTGGTCCGTGTTGGACTCTGACATCGAGCTATTCGTCAAGGAGAAACTGGGAAAACCGATCGGTATGCTGACGCCGCACTGGCGAGCCGCAAAGTCTTTGTCGAACATACTAATCAGCCATCCTCTCGTTCGTTTTCGTCAGCCTCGCTGCGCGGCCAAGTGGTCTGGATCGCCGGCGCCTCGTCCGGCATCGGTAAAGAGCTCGCGATGGTCCTCGCCCAGAACGGCGTCCGCCTGGCGCTGTCCGCTCGCCGCACGGATGCCCTGCAGCGCGTCCGTGACGAGTGCCTGGCTCGCAGTGGCGGCTTGCTGACCGCTGCCGACGTTCTCGTGCTTCCGATGGATATGCTGCAGACCGACAAGCACAACGACCAGCTGCAGCTGGTCCTGGGCCATTTCGACGGCCAGCTGGACGTGTTGGTGTGCAATGCGGGCCGGTCGCAGCGCGCCAAGTGGGCCGAAGTCGAGTTGAGCGTCGATCGCGAGCTCTTCGATCTGGACGTCTTTGCCGTCGTTAATTTGACGCGCATGTATCTAAGGCATGTCATCGCTGCGGCGAAGGGCGGCAAACTGAGCGGACACGTGGCGGTCACGTCCAGTTCGGCTGGTCTGATCGGAGTGCCGAATTCGTGCAGCTATTCGGGCGCCAAGTTCGCCATTCATGGCTACTTCGAGAGCCTGAAGGTCGAACATCCGGAGCTCGATGTGACGGTGTTCTGTCCGGGTCCGACGACCACCGAGTTCCTGGAGCACGCCTTCACCGCGGAGCAGGGCCAGAAGTTCGAGGGGGGCGCGGCGGAGGCAAGCGCTCGTCGCATGTCGGCCGCGCGCTGCGCCCATCTGATGGCCACGGCGGTGGCCAATAAGGTGTATATGAGTTTCGTTGGGCCGTTTCCGGTGCCGTTGCTGCTGAACGTGGTGCTGTACTATCCGAATTTCAAGCAACTGTGAGTACATTTGGCGGCTTCAGTGCGTACAGATATTGCATGCATAATTGTTATTTTTTGTTGCAGTGTGATGATTCTGCTGGGCGCCGGCGGTTTGAAGCGCATTCGCGATCCCGAAACGGTTAAGAAGGAATAAGTGTATGTTGATTGTCGGAGCATAGATTTTGATAAATACACGTTTATTATCCAGTTTATCCAAAACGCACATTATGCGCGCGCGTACGGGTGTGCTCTCTATGCGACTTGTAAATCCAATCCAGTCGTGTAAAATCCACTGTGTCAACCGCAAGACACGCGCAGACGCACGCATCATCGACAACACAATCACTCAAAAATGCACTCTACATAACTAAAGTACCTCCTGTCTGTGTGCAACTCGCCGCTATTCCGCTGCCGCCACTTCGGTCGCCACAGCCGGCGCAGCCGCCGTTGTGTCCGCGACGGCTGCCGCGGCACCCTCCAACTCTTTTGTCGTCGCTGTCGCGTCAGCCGCCTCCGTCTTGGCCGCTGCGCTCGCATTGAAACGCTCCTGACGCTCGCGTAGTTTTTCCTCGTTCTCCAGCCGCAGCATCTCCTTCGACACGGAACCGCCGAAACGTTCGGCACGCTTGCGCATCTGCTCCAGCAGCTCCGGATTGATGGCGGCCGCTGCCGCAGCTGGAGTGGCGGACTTGGCTGCCGCCGGTGATTTTGCCGTCGCCGTTCCGAAGCGCGCTGCGCGAGCGGCCAACTTTTGTGCCTCGTCGGTCTGCGTCAGACCGAAACGCTCCGCTCGGCGTTTCAGTGCCTCCGCATCGGCCAGCTGCGCGGCCACAGCGTCGACAACAATCGGAGTTTTGGCGCCGGTGGTCGAAGTGGTCGACTCAGCCTTGGCCGCGGTCGCCTTGGCAGCGGGAGCTGTGGCTTTGGTCGCAGCCGGCATACCGAAGCGTTTGGCACGCGCCTCCATTTGCTCCTGGACGGTCAGCTGAGCTTTGCCGGCGGGCTTCGCTTCGGCCGCGTCACCGTTGGCCGGCACGGCATCGCCGGCGCTGATACTCACTTTGCGGCTCTTCACGACAATGGCATCCAGGTCCGTGGGTGCGGTGATCGGAGTTTTGGGCTTCTTTGGCGGTGTGGCGGCCGGCAGAGCGGACGCATCATCGCCGGCCAGTGCGCTGTCCACTGAAGAGTTCAGCAGAGAGTCGTTGCCGGCGGAGGCGTCAGCGCCAGCTGTGGCAGCCGAGGCGGCGTCAGTGGGCGAGACAATCGCCGGTTCGGGTTCGATCAGCTTGCGCTTTAGGACGACCTTCTTCTGGACATCGACAGCGGCGGCCGCCGACTTGGCGGCCTCGGGCGGCGTCTTCAGCACGACATCGTCGGCCGTGTCCATCAGCAGCGATTTGTCGTCGTCGACGTCATCATCGACATCGTCCTCCAGTTCGTCGTCCTGCAATCGAGAGCAAAACGAAACGAGCCAATGAAGGACTGTACATGTCGAGCGCTGGTTTGATTGTATGCACACTTACGTTCAGCTCGTCGTCATCGAGAATGTCGTCGTCCGCGTTCAAGGCCGCATCGTCCAGCGTGCTGTCGCCGTCGAGCAGAGCGGCCTGCAGGCGCTCGGTCAGCTCGTTCTTGTTGCCGGTGATGGGCAGGTTGCGGGCTTTCAGCTCCTTCCTCAGATCGGCCACCTAAACATGGACATTTTGTTTAGAAAACATTGCAAACATAACCTCACTGCCCGCGAAGCGGGCGTACGTTTACCTTCATCTTGGTGATGTCGCTGTCGGCCATGGTTGGGAGTATTTGTCGGATTGATGGTATTCTGGGCTTATCGAAGATCGAGATCGTTGAGCCTGGTTGGGGCTGGTTGGGTCTGGTTATCAGAATAGTATTTGGAAAGCCGCTGATTGATGATGCAAACAAATGTATGCACCGAGAAGCAAACAAATTGTAAAGCGCAATACCGAAAGACGCCACACTTTGACGTTTTGGTCGTCCATAAAATAAATGTCATCTTGCCTCGAGCGTCGAGCTTGGTCTTTCAATAGTCTAGTACTACGCTACATTTGTACTCTCTGGCTCTCATGCTCTCACAAAACGCACATGCTGTGCTGCTGTCGCTGTCAAAGCGAATTAACGCTCTGTTTTCGTTTGCGTCGTCGCTGCGTGACTGACTGCATATTTGTTGATTATTTTCGAAGTCCCGCCACACCGCCGGCAATAACACACGTATTTTGTAGCCCCAACTTTAGTGTTGTTAATAATTCCCGCGTATCCTTCACACATAAGCCATGGGCAAACGCATCAAGAAGCGAAAGTTGGAGGTCGTCTTCGACGAGAAGAAGCGCAAGTGAGTAAAAATACCTCGCGCACAAACACCATCCACATAACCTTAAAGACGCTAATATTTACAAACATCCCAACAGAGACTTCCTTACTGGCTTCCGCAAACGCAAGCAGGAGCGACGTAAGACGGCGCGCGAAACCCTTGAGGCACAGGTCAAGGAGGAGCGCAAGCGCATCAAGGCCGAGATCAAGGTGGGCTTCCGTGACCAGCTGAAGAAATCGTTCGAGCCCATTCCGGAGCTGGCCGACGAGCTGAACGAGGAGGAGTTCGAAACGGAAGAGGTTTCCGTCACCATCACGGAGCTTTCCACCAGCGACATGGCGAAGAACTACAACTGGATAGGCCAGAATCGGCCCAAGTACAGTGACGACGAAGACGACGAGGATGAGAAGAAGGCCGAGGCCGAAGAGGACTCTGCCGACGAGGAAGAAATTCCCGGCATGGGACTGACGCGGAAACGAGTGCCCAAGCCGAAGGTTGTAGCCGACGCATCGGAAGTGACGACCGCCGCCGAAGCGGTTCTCGAGGAGGAGAACGAGAACAAGTGGAAGCTGCCCGAGACGAAGAAACCGATCAAATCGAAGCGCGAGCTCGGCGTCATTGTCCAGAAGGACGCGTTGAAGACGCTTAAGAACTCGAAGGCGTTCCAGCAGAAGGCACGCCTGGACCAGCTGAAGGATCGCAAGAAGGCGCGCAAAGAGAAAACGAAACGAATCATTCTGCAGACGAAGGCGGCCAAAAAGAACGGCGGATTTGTGAACGAGCGAAAGATCAAGCGCCGAATGAAACTGAAGCGTAAGGGCAAGGGAAAATAAATCTAGGTAAACAGATGATTTGTTTTGTTTTTTTACATAACGACAATATTGCGGCGTTTGTTCGAGTTTTATTTCGGATCGCATTCGCGGCTGCAGTCGACCGCACAATATACATATTAAAGTTAAACACACGCATATTCGCGTACACACTCGCAACAACACTCCAGACGAGAGTGCGCTTATCGAAAATATAGAGGATCAACAGTTAGGGTTGTGTACTCGACCAGCGAACGTCACCAGGCGGAAGTTTAATATAAATCTCCGGGAAAATGCGAGCGTTCGTTCAACGTTCGTGCCCGGAGCGATCACGCGTGTGGGTTCACCTCGTGCTCCACAATATATAAATTCATCTCAGTGGCAGTCAGCACGAGGCAAGACACCCACGCAATCGCCCTCCGCGCAGCGATCCGATAACAATGGCTTCGTCACACACATTCAAGTTCCAGTCATTCACACTGCACAAACACACATGATTCAACCGGCGTCCACTTAACACTTAGTGCTGCTCCTTGAGCGTGACCGTCTGCGGCTTCGGTGCGGTCGTCGAAACGCGCGGAATCGTGATCGGCTGAACCGTGGCTCCGGTGATCGACTTGTGATCGCTCTTCTCCTGCTCCGACAGCCAAGCCATCTTCTGCTTGTGCTGCTGCACTGCAGCCTCGCAGCGCTCCAGCACCATCTGCTCGGTCAGCACACCGTTGGCCGATGCGTAGACTGCGGCCTGCCAGGCGACTCCCAGCTTGCTGATCTCACGACCGGACATGCCGGCGCACTGCTTGGCCATTCGCGTGCACACCGCTCCGTAGTCGAACTGGTCGACGTTGAAGCGTCTGCGGATCGATCGAACGATATCAGTTAGAAAGTATTGACACGAAACTGATTGTAAACCCAATCTCAATACTCACTTCTTGCCCTCCGCCGCCGGCTGCAGCACAAACATATCAAAGTACAATCGAATCAGACGCTCTCGCTCGTCCGCACCGGGCAGCACAAACTCCACCATCTCATCGAGTCGATCGTTGATCGCATAGTCGAACTGCTCCGGAGTGTTACTGGCCAGCACCAGCATGAACTTGCTGTTCTGCTCACTGGTGCGATACAAGAACGCGTTCAGCGCCGACCGCAGATCCTCGGAGATCTGTTCGCTGGAGCGCTTGCGCAAGAATGCGTCCGCCTCGTCGACGAACAGCAGCAGCCCACGGCGGCTGGTCTGCGACCAATCGAACACCTTGTGGATGGCCGTCACGCCGTCCTTGCCCATCGGCCCCACATCGCCTCCGGTCATGATCGCATAATCCATGCCCGAGTGCTCCGCCAGCTTCTTGGCGAACATCGTCTTGCCGGTGCCCGGAGGTCCGTGCATCAGCACGTTGCGGTACATGCCCTGGTTCTGGCGCGTGTTCTTCGTCGCAATGGCGACGTCACGGAGACGAGCCTCCAGCGCGGGCTCCAGCACGACGCCTTGCAACGCGTCGCCATGCTTGGAGCGCAGACGCTGGATGGCGCGCAGCGGATGTGCCACCATGTCGAGCAGCGAGAAGCGCGACGTCTCGGTGACGAGCGACGGCTTGCCGATGCGCGCCTCGATGAAGCGGGCAGAGACGCCGGTGGCGCCGCGAGCCGAGTAGACACCGAGCGCGATGAGCGAGAGACCACCGGCGGCCGCGAGCACCTTATCCCAGTCGGTGAGCAGCGATTGGGCGCCGGCGCCCAGTACGGAGCCGGCGGTTCTGGAGTGGAAGTACCCTCGATTTAGCATACCTTGTAGAAAATGAAAACACATGTTGCACTCACTTGATCGACTCCAGCACCGTCACGCGGTTCTCCTGCGCCTTCAGCCGAATCTGCTCCAGTGTCAGGTCCCGGTTGTCGCGCTCCGCTTTGGCGCGCGCCCGCATCTCATACTCCAGCAGTTTCATCTTGTTCTTCTCCTTGGCGTCGATCTCGTGCTCGATGGTCTGGCGGCGCATCGCCTCCTGCTTGGCGACGCTCTCCTCCTGCTTGCGCAGGTTCTCCTCCTGGACGCGCTGCTGCTGGCTGAGCTGCTCCTCGTAGCGCTTGCGCGCCAACTGGTCTTGGTACTGGGCGCGCTGCTGCTGCTGCTTCGTCTCCTCGGCCATCGTTTTGCGGCGCTCGTCATAGTCGACGCGCTTCTGCTCGACCTTGGCCTGTTCGATGTGCGCCTCGTACTCCTTGACCTTGACCTGGTACTCCTGCTGGCGGGTGGACTCCTGCAGCTTGGAGAGCTCCAAAGCCTCGCGAGCATGGCCTGGGCGGGTGACAGATGATTGGAGATTAGGAAAGATATAACATGCGTTGACGCCGCCGTTTTTGGCATCGAAACATCGCGCACGCGCATATGTTTGCGTGTATATATTGCGTAATCCAATACACATGCACGCGACACACACACACACACACACAAACACATGAGTCGGTACAACAATCACACATCGAGAACAAGCGCCGAAAAAACATCTCGACCATTCGCTTCGTCGTCTGACGCCCAAGGTAGAACACGATATACAATGTCGCGGTTCGAGTCCTTGACATTGCACCTTGCGCCCACACTTACTCGATCGCTCCAGCGTTCGCGCCGCCTCCGCAGCTCGCTCCAGCGCCGACGAATCGAAGCGGTACGCCTCCATGGCCTTGCGCTCGGCCGAAGTCAGCTTCGCGTCGTTGGCAGCTGCACCGGCGCCAGCCGACGGCGGCGGTTGCGGCGGTCCGCCGGTCACACCGCCCACGGTATGGCCATCGCCCATCTGGGGCACCTGCGATTTGTAGCCGAAGAGCCAGGACATTGTGTGCAGATGTGTGTGTGTGTGTTCTGCGGGTGTTATCTGAAGAGTTCTCAAGCGGTCAGCCAACGGATAAACGGAGCGCGCACGGTGGGGGGCAAGATAGCGAACTTTCAGCGGGGAGCTAACGCGACACGAGCGACGAAGACGAACGACGAAAAGACTGTGATCTTTGCACACTGACGGCCAGTGCGAATTCTGAGGTTAGATTTAGATTTTGATTGATGATAACCGTTCCGGCTGACGTACCAGATGCACGATGACGCCGGCTCGACGATGTACTAGAGTGCGTTACCGATTATGGATATAGGGCGATTTACACAACGGACCTTTAATGCTACATGTAACGGTAACGAACTTTCTGGGCATCGGTTAATTTTCGTATTTTATTTACACAAATGTTCTTGTTAGCCACTCATCTAGCCACGCATTATGTGCAGTTCACAAAATTCGCGAACTCAACGGATTTACAATCTGTCCGATCATTATGATCAAATCGGTCTGGGCATCGACGATGCAGAAGACAAATGGCTGCTGCACGTTCACCTCGATCGGCTGCTGCTGTTGTCTGTCGGCCGCGTTCACGCTGCTGGGTCCTAAGCGCACAGTGGCATAAACATCGGATTAGTTGGATGTTAAATTGATATTCGTATGCGTTTATTGATTCAGCATGCTGTGAATATCGATACAATCGCACAACAAATCGTCTATTGTGCAACATAGGCAATTGAATTGCATTGTTTCGTCTTCCGATCCCCACCACGACACCACACCCAAGAAAACTTACTGCTGTCATCCGCTGCTGCCGTCTGAATATTCAGCGTGATCAATTGTTCGATGTGCTTCGCGTAGATGCCCGTCTCGTCGGTCATGGGCGTGAAGTCGGCGCGAGCGGGCTCGAAGATGTCCTTGACTCCAAGCTGCAAGTAGAGAGTGCGTGCGTCGATCGGAAATCGTAAAAGTTAATATCTCAACATTTGTGTCGGCATCAAAACGGCACATATAGCTGCATTTCCGCCACATATTAGGTTTCGTACTTTTTGTTGTAGTTGTTCGTTTCCACGTTGATAACTGGAGACGTTGTCCATATTGCCGTTTCGTACTTCAGGCCTTCCGGTTTAGATCGACGAGATATAGTCGATCGAAAACCGGTCCACAAGAACCAAAAATATAATTTAATTTTCGATCCTATTTTATTATCATCGCATCTGGCAATATATTACGTCTATCGAAAGGTTTTGATATCACGTTCATATCATATCGCGTGCTTTAATCTAGCTCTATTCCCGTCATATCCGGCACATCTCACACTCGCTCGCTCACCATATCGCTCAACCTCACCCACTCACCTTCATCATATCCTCCGTCAGCACAGCACTGCCCTTCAGCTGCACCAGCGGCACAGTGGCCCGAATCCAGAACCTCCTCATCGCCGCCCGCATCTCACGCACCGTCGGCGCCACCCGATTCGCTGCCTGCATACGTTGCATCAATCCATTCAAATCGAACGCAACATCGGGCAGCAGCAGCAACAGCACATAGTTATCGGTCTCCAGCGGCAATTCGAGCACCGAAGCCTGCACCGAGGGCGCATAGCCCAGACGCAGCGCAGCATTTAAAATGCGGAACGGAGCGCTGACGACGAGCCGCCGATCGATGTGAAACGGCAGCATCGTTGTGTTGGCGGGAATTTGCTGATTGTCGATCTTATTGTTTGCGGCATGCGAATGCGTCGAATCATCAGCCGATGCGGCGTATGAGGAGAACGACAGCCCGGCGAAGGATTGGGACAAGCGAGTGGCTTCAGTGGTCGGTGGCGCTGCGACAGGATACTCGAACAAAGCGGCCGTGCCGTGCGGAGCAAACGAATCTGTACCGGCGTAAGCGTTGGCATTTGATTGAAATGGTGCCGAAGGCGCTGACGGCTGCAGCGAAAACGACGAATATGGAGCATACGACTGAGGTAGTGCAGCCGGTGGATATGGGGTGGCATAGTAGAAACCCTGGTCCCGACGGTTCACATCGATACCCGACTCCGCCTGTTGCGCCTGATATAACGGATAGTCGTAGTTGGTGCGATGCTGTTTCAGCAGTTGCGCATTTTGCACCAGACGACTGAATGGCTCCGCCAGCATGTCGAAGTAGTGACGAGGAGCACTGTTGTGCTGGTGGTGGTGTAGGAATTTCTTGACGCGTTTGTTGCTGGCGTTCGGCGGAGTTGGGGTTGTGGCTGTGAGACGTCGAGCCTGTCGATTGAAGAGTGGTGTCGTGGGAACTGCACGAAATCGGGCACGACGCTGACGCGGCGATTCGGTGGTGATCGATTCGGCGGGGGTTGTGCTCGGTGCCTCTTCTTCTTCAACAGTCGTCGTGCTAATTGGTTCCAGTGTAGGCATGGTGCTCCCGTCGGTGATGTCGTCAACCAATTCTTCTGTTGTAGTCGACTGAAGAGTGCTCGTTTCGTCGTCTTCGTCAACCGTGGTCATCGTTTCGTCGGTCGTTGTTGTCGTCATCGTCGTCGTGAATGCTGCTCGCGAGGTTCGCTGCGTGGATGTCGCCGTTGCTGCGGACGTCGTCGTCGGCGGTTTGAATGTGAAAACGTACGGCGAAGGTGTCGTTGTTTGAATCAGCGTGGCTGGCACTCGTTGCGCTATCAGTGGCACGAAAATCGTGGTCGTGTCGACAGTTGTCGGAAGTTGCGTAGTGCTGTAGACCAGCGGCGACGTTCGCTGTGCAATGAGGGGCACAAATACGGTGGTGGTATCCATAATAGTTGTGGGTGACGGAGTGGTGGTAGCAATTGCCGGTATGCGCTGGGCAATGAGGGGCACGAAGATGGTGGTTGTCTCGATGGGCGGAAGAGTAGCGGGTTGAGCTGTGGTAGTTAGTCTCTGTGTCGTTGTTTCTGGCGGTGGTGTTGTCGTCGTTGTCGGGGGTAATGTGGTCGTTGTCGTCGTGGACATTGTCGTCGTTGTTGTGGTAATGGATGCTTCTGTTTTCGTCGTCGTCGTTGGAGGCATTGTGGTAACAATCGGTTGTTCTGTCATCGTAGTCAGTTCGTTCGTTGTCGTTTCGGGCAGCTCGGTTGTCCTTCCAACCATTTCTGTAGTGGTTGTGAAGGGTGATTGAGACGTTGTGATTGTCGGTTTCTCAGTCACAATCACTGTGCTCAGAGGCTGCGTAACGGCTGTCGCTGTAACCGATCGAATTTCTGTTGTTGCTGTCATAGTTGTTCCTGGTGTACTTTTCGATGGCATTGGCTGTGTTGGGGTGGTCGATGGAGGCATTGCCGTGGCGGCCACATGGAACATTGTTGTTGCCATGTTCATCATTTCCTCGGCAGCCAGAGACGGATTCAAATCGTAACCGTAGAATCGTAGCACCGCTTCGTACTGCGGTCGAATGGTGACGTTGTCTCGATTGAGACTGAGACCGTCGAGGAGATTCTCGTCGGCGTAGAAGTATTCCTATGAGAGCGGAAAATAATGGAAAATACAATTGGATTGGAGATAGCATCAAATAGATTTGATTGATGTTTAGAATAACGAATATCGAAACTAAGTGTTCATGCAGATTCTAAATAAGATAAATTTCATGATGTTTCAACAAATTTTTTGCAATAAGATGTTTGTCGAATTGAGACTAGAGAAAAAATGTGACTATAGAAGTTCTCAAACACGTAATAAAATGGACCTGACTATAAAATAATTATAATAATAATTTTGTGGCACTACAACCCATTACATGTCTTGGCCTTCTTCTTCAGGGCGTCATAATCGATTTCGGGTTTAAAGATACCATGTGATTAGCACAGCGATCCAAAGAGTAACCCTAGGCAACATTTAACATCCTTCCTTTGGTTCATCGTGAAAAAAAAACCTTCAACAAATACTGGGTCTCGAAACCGAGACACTGCACCACTCAGACGACTGACTATATTATTAAATAATAATAATGTTTAACTGTCGACGTACCACGCAACGTCACGGCGGCATTTCATCATTTTCTCTTGGATATTAGTCGGTCTCTATGTGTTCAATCTGATTTTTTTTTTTTATTACTTTGTAGGTCTGATTATTCGCAATACAAAACATTTGATTTTTATTTTGTAGGTTGAAAATACCTATCATATAACGGGTCTCAAAAATAACTACGATTTCGTCGGGTATGTATAACTTCTACTCACCCTCAATCGCTTGTGCATATCCCTCACACCGTCCCTCACCACATCCCGATCCCACGGCAGCCGCATCGCCCGATAAATCTCATTACCTCCTCCACCACCAGCCGCTCCCTCCCACAGCGCGATCAGCACACTCGTCAAACCGCACGGCGAGAAGGCGAAATTCTGCGCCCGCCTCCGCCGTACATTGTGCGGCTCGGTGTGCGCATTTAGCACGGCGAACGCCAGTCGATTGCTGATGTCGACCATGATCTCGTGAGCGCTCTTCGTCTGCGCTAGCGCACTGGCGCCGTTGAGGTTTTCTAGGCTGGGCAGCAGGCTGGGCAGTGGGGGAGGTGGCGGAGGCAATGGTACGGGGACAGGCAGCGCGAACGGATTGTGGAGGAATGGATGGAAGGCAGCGGCGGCATTGTGATGGGCCAGCAGCAGCGCGGTCACCGGAAGCGCGGATTGTGATTGATGGTGTTGCGGTTGCGGTTGCTGGTAGGTTTTCGAGTGCAATGCGGCGACGTCGTGCAGCAACAGCTGCTGTGGCTGTTGGTTTTTGTGGTAAAGCGCTGTTGCAGCATGCCTATTATGGCTATCGATGATGCCACCACCACCGATGTCACTGCCGTCAATGACGGTCGGAGCGGCCGCGGACAGATGCGCTGAAGCGTGGAAATTGTTACCGCCGGCGCCAGCATCAAAGTCATAGTGATAGTAGTGCTGCTGTGGCACGTAATGGTGCTGCTGATGATTACCGCGGTTATTGTGGTCGTAGTAATTGAATGCGGCGCCGCTGGTGCGGCTGCTGGTCAGCTGAATTGCAACTGCCAACGCGAACAGAAATTGACGATTGCGTGCGGGTGGCATTTTTCGGCTATGCTCGCTGATGTCGCGATATTCCTAATGATCGAATCCGATCGAACACGATCCACGACTACGCGTCGACGTCTAGCTAACGATTCCGCGAGAGGTGCGGTGCGCGTCTTGACCGAACGATGACTATTCGCGAACTGAGGAGGCTGTCGATCGCTGTGTCGATCAAGACACGTTGTGTTGGTCGGCGAGCTGATGCGGCGGCGGCGGCGGAAAGCCGCCAGTGCGAAACGATTGCACGTACGCGGATGGCGGGCGTCGCGTGAACGCGCGAGCAGCGCACGATGGACGCGATTGCGCGAGTAATCGTTTGTGCGTAGCGGCGAGGGTTCTGTGTAAGCTTCTGCGCGCGTGCACTCGTGCCGCGATTTGCTCTCGCCGCCGCAGTATCAGAACGTTTGGGGCAAACGTTCGTACGCGTGCTGAGCTAGCACACCAACTCAAATACAGGTATTTAATCGCGACGACGAAAACGCGCGCACACGTTTGCGCGCTCAAGCGACCGAGACCGCGGACAGGTAAACAAAAACATGATGGAACATATAGTCGCGCACACACCAGAGCAAAGGTATGCAGCATGTGAACAAGATAAAGTCTGCGCGGGTGTATCGCTAGTCAGTACAAATGTGCGTTTCTTGCGGACGAGCGGTGAGGCGGCGGGCGTGATTTGATCATTTTGTCGTTGGGCAATGGGTTTTGTGTTCCACGAGTGTACACACGGCAGTACATATATCGCAGAGTCCAGCTAACAGAGATACGTGCAAATAGCATTAGCCGAAAAAACCGTTGGCTTTGTCTGCTTTGCTGTTTTTTTTGCAACACCGCCGCCAACGATTAAATCAGTCATTCATTCATGCCCAACTCTGTGAGTCGAGAACCCGTTAATTGTGTGCGTTCGTGCTGTGTGTGACAAGACAAGACCCCGGCTGTGCGAATTGGAAGATATGTTGTGGGTGCGTCTCTCGTCTTCGGTGCTGGATATTTCGTAACCATGGCCGTCAATCATCAACTCACACGTGTGTGCAGGTGTGCGCACAGTGTTCCAAATGTTTGCACAAAGTAATGGTGTTAAAGTTATGCGCGCGCACCGCAGAGATTTCGTCGTCTTCTCGGTCGCAAATTCGTCGTCGTTTCTCATGACGGAAGTGAACTCGTTTGAACCCGAAACGAGTGCTGCTTGCCCCACAAAAGAGCAAGAACTGTGCAGAGCAGAGTTGTCATATTAAAAATATATGTTTTATTAATTGCCTGGCTTGCTGCGGTGTTTCAACTGGTGTGTGAATGAGTATGTGTGTGTTTAGGAGTTTACAATTACATGTTGTAATGTCTGGATATTTAAGTATACGTGTGGTTATGGATGATGACGAATGATACGATTACACATTTCGGTTATAACAGACTCTATTGCTGTGTGGGTTGTTTGCTCGGTACGGACATTTTGTGGTGATCGCAGATGGAAGATGCAATGTGCGCTAGATATATTGGCCAATGCATATTTGGCTGGTGACAAGAGTGAAAGAGAGAAAACTGCGCTGTTACTGATCGGAATTATTCAATTAGTTATCAATATGTTTGCTGTTTATTGTATAGATCTATATATCTCTTGTATGTGATGTATGCGTATTTAACTAGAGAAGAGCGTGAGACACGTCGTGTGTAATGTCGGGGTATCGAGGTTAAAAGCAGCGATGGTTGTGTGGTGGTGTGGTCTGGTGTGGTGGTGGTATGTCTGTTGTATCTGTCGGCTTGACAATTAGGCGTAATGTTTTAGTATATTATTTATAATTTAGTTGCGTTTCCTTAATGGTTTATATACGTTCACATAATATATTACTTATCTGAAACATCTCAAGACGAAACTGGTGTTTGCTTTTGAACCGATTCTACATCAGTATATTATATATTTTAATGTGTAGCTTAAAGTTAACATATGATCACAAATAGAATAAGATTTCGTGTTGTAGTTGTTCATCATCAATATTTCCATATACATTTTACAAACAAACACTCTCACATACACATACACAGGTTCATGGCAAGTAATATACAAACGATTTATACATACACGTTGCAAGGCTTCTTATACTGATCATGATTTTCATGCGCCTACACGTGTTTCGATTAATTATCATCATATGTATCAAATATAGTCTTAAATAGTATTTACATAATAAATATACAACTAACAAAAGATTAGATATTTACACTAATGTTTAAAAATAAAACGTCGTAGTAACGACACGTACACAATTATCAAATTATCCCTGTTCGATCGCATTGCATCACATTACATCGTCGCCAATACCATTCGTTATCAGATGGTACTTGTTAAATAAAATCATATTAGGACATATGTGTAGGTAAATACTATCGCAAAGATTGGGCATAATGGCAAAACATATACAATACATAAATCATTATCCATATTATTAATCCGTATTATATCATGCAAAATTCGTAATCAACTGCAAATCCGCTTGCTCTGTGATGTGTTCCTGTTTTCTTCCCGATGCCAATACTTAATTCAAGTACTTGCGACACTTCCGCGATCCGCACGAACACGGAATCTTCGTGTCCTCGAAGGGGAACTTGTAGTCGTAAGTCAACTCCTCGCCCTGCACGATGCGCCGCAGAGCAAAGATGATGATGTGCTTGTGCCCCAAAATGTCCACCACTTTGGAGTAGCAGTTGGGCTGGAATCGAAAAAAGGAAAAGACAATTAGTATCTGTGTTTGCGTGCTTCGTTGGTCAACAGTTTCATGCAACTCTTCTGTGAAAGATATGAAATCGCTATAAGCAAAGTTACAAAAGTATCAATAATATCGATTCGTGTTTACAGCTGAAGCGTGTTTAAAGCTGATTAAATGTTAAATATAGTTCAAGCCTGTAAACAGAGATTCATGTTATGGGTGGTTTTGTGTCTTTGCTAATAGGGATTTCAAATCCATCACGGACAGGGACAGGGCCACTAACCTCGCACGCATGGTTGATGAAGCGGGCCGCGTTGCCGCGCATCGTCGCGTCCACCACCAGATTCTCGTCGATCTTGAACATGTAGCAGCCGATGCCGCGTCCGTCGTAGTAGCGCTCCCGCTTGTCGGTCAGCGTCGATCGGATCAGTTCGCCAGCATACTCGATCACCATTTCGCCTGTGTGCATGCAATGCGCAAAACGCGTGTTAGTAATGTCGACCAGCCTACAAGTAGGCATTAGGCAGTGTGCCGGTTTCGTTGGCTCTGTCGTCTAAACTTACCCGCTTCGATGTCGCGATTGCAGAACAGCCCTCGGCCGTGGATGTGCGACCGGTACACGCCAACGGTTTCTTTGTAGGTCTCCTTGAGCGTGCGGTAGCGCATCGCCATCGGCAGATTGCTGCCGGTGCCACGTCTGTTTTGTAAATGGGAACGAAATGCTATAGGATTGACGAAATTGATTTTTCAATCGTAAAAAGATAGACTCACCTCGGCACCAGCTCAACATCCGACGACGGCAGCGCCGCTACAATCATGTGCGGTTGCTTCCGATGTCGCGACGCCAGCCAACTGAACATATCGTACTCCGAACGATCCGCGTAGCCCATACACCTCGCAGCCTCGAACGGATTCTCACGAACCTCCGCACCACCCTCAGCCCCATCCGAACCGTACCCCAAAGACGAGGCGGCGTCCATAACGTTCGAACAACCGGCCATCGCATACGCAGCCGCCGAGGCGCCTCCCATGCCGCCGGCGACGCGCGCCGTCGAACCGGCAATCGAGGCGGCCGTGGCAGCCGCTATCTGCGCCGCAGTCCTCTTGTGATACTTCGGCTGGTACTTGGAGCAGCGCTCCACGCCCGGCAACTGTTCGACCAGATAGCGCAGCGCATTCGTCTTCAGTCCGAGCATCTGGTGGCCGCACTGGTCGGCGAGCGGACCGTCCGGCAGCGGCGTCAGGCCGTGAGCCTTGCGCGCCAGCTGCACCGCCTCGAAGACCTTCGACCAGATTTCGGAGACCGAGGTCGACTTGTAGGTGAAGCCGTCCTGCGACTGGATTTCGTAGAGCATCGCCGGACCGGAGGGTTTGACTGGTGGTGCTGGCTGAAGGGGAGCAGGCGGAGTGGCGACCGCGATGGGCTGGGCGACGGGTCGCTGCTGCAGCGGGGCGGGCTGTTCGTCGGCCAGCAGTTCGATGCCGAATGACTGCCGAGCGGGCTTCTTGAGCGGCGGCTGAAGTTGATGCTGCGCGGAAGTGTCTCCAAACAGATCCGCTGCGACTTCAATCGGTTGGCAGTTCTCCTTTTGGTCAGCGTTTTTGATCTGACTACTCTCAGAAACGGAGGCCACAATGCTGTCGACTTGCGCCTGAATCTCATCGTCCGCTGTCTGCAGATCCATTTGCAACGAATCTGCGTCCACTATGGTCGCCGCCTCATCAACGGCTACTCTTCCCACCGCCGCCGCCGACATTTCGCCGCCGCCAAACATCGTGCTGCCATCGCTGGTGGCGTCCATCATCAGAGCATCGGCTGCCGCACCGGCGGCTGCATCGTCACAACTGCCCGTCGTGTCGTCGCCAATCTGCTCGAGCAACTGGGTCAGATGATCGGTGGTCACGACCACCGACGATACGGACGACTCGCCCTCGTCCAGCAGCTGCGTCGTCGTGGCGATGGTGCACATGGACTCCGGTGTCGCCGGACGGCCGCCACCACAATCGTTGGTAGCCGCGCTGTGCAGCTGCAGCTCGATGGACTCGAGATGGGTGTCGATCAGCGGCAGCGGCGATCCATCGATCGCCGAATGCGCCGGTGAGATCGCGGAGATCGCCACGGCATTGGTGTTGTAGTTTGTGTCACACTTGAGCTTGTCGAACAGGTCATCGTTTGAGATGGCCGTCATCATCGAGGCGGTCGGAGCGTTGTTAAGCGAGTCGGACGTGGTTTCATCGTCTTGATCGTCGATGTCTTCCTCTTCGTCGTTTTCCGATGCTGCTCCGGTTGCCAGCAGATCATCGATCTCCATAGGTGTGGCGGCATCATCTGCTGAGGTCTCTTTTACCATTGCGTCCCTTTTCGGACTGCCCTGCTCATCATCAATAACCGGCGCTACCGTCCCATCCAGCAGCATCGAAGTGGTGGCGGTGTTCAGCAGCGTCACCTCGACCAACTTACCCAGCGTGTTGGGCAACTGAACGGTGGTCATGGTCAGAGCGGGCAGCGGGAGCTGACTGACCAGCGCATTCGCATTCACATGCGTCGCCGTAGCGCTTGCCGGTGCAATTTTCGCCGCCTGTTTGTTCAGATGCGACGTGTCGCTGGGCGGTTTGGCCGCCGTCGCGCTGGCCGAGTTGTTGTGTTTGTGCAGCTGTTGTGTTTGCATCGGCAGAACGCGGTTTGTTGGTCGCGAGACGGCGGTCGTCGAACTGTGTTGCACGAACGGCTGCACTTGCACCTGCTGCTGTATGGGGTTGACGACATTCGTGGGCAGACCGTTGCTGGGCGCGTACGGTGCTGTGGGCAGCTGAATGCTGGCGGTGTTCGGAGCCGCGGAGAGAGCAGGTGATTGTTGGACGACTGTTGAGTTGCTGGTGGCGGTGATGCTGCTGATCTGGCTACCAGTGCTCTGCGGCGGTGGCAGGGATGCGATGGTTATGCTGGCATGGGCCAGAGGCGGAAGTTGGCGCTGTTCGATAGCCGCTGCGTTGGCGATGTTGGCGTTGCAGCTCATCGATGGCGTGATGGTGGCCTGTGTGGTTGCCGAACTGTAGAAGGGAGTTGCTCCGCTGGCGCTGGCTGAAGTGATCGGCAGGATTTGACAACTTATTGCCGGTGTGCTCAGCGACGACGTGGAAGACGACGACGGATCAGTGAAGTCCGCCGTGTCGCTGGTGGTGAAGGACAGCGTGTACGTGTTGGTTTTCAGTTTGCCCGTTTCGTCGGTGGTCGGAGTGGCTGAGAATTGAGTGCGACCGCTCTGGAATTGCTGGGTTATTAGAGGTTTGTTGTTGAGGGCGACGGGCATCGGTTGGGGTGATTGTTGGGGTGCATTTGTCGCGGAGGAGGACGAGGTGGTTGTGGTCAGCGAAATGCAGGGCGAAGGATTCTGTTGCACGTAGGTTTGATGTTGATGCTGCAATGTGGCGGCGGGTTTGTTGAAATTGTTCGGTTGTGGTTGGTGGTTCGGATTTTTTTGCTGCTGGTTTTGCTGCGCCTTCATGGCCTGAATCTTGGTGGCTGGTCGAGAATGGGCCTTCGGTTTAACGGCGATCGAATTTGGAGGTTTCGCAGCGTTGCCGGACGATACCGAACCGCTGGCAATCGGCCGGATGACGTTCGTCTTACGGGGAATCGGTTGAACGGTGATCGATGATTGCGTTTTGGTTGGTAGCTGTTGCATGGACTGCGCGTGCTGCTGCGGCTGCACATTGTACACTGTTGTTGATTGCTGGTTGTTCTGCTGTTGAGGTTTGGGCAATATGATGGACTGTTGTGGTTGAGACGGATGTGTTTGAAGACTCTGCTGCTGTGGCTGAAACTGTTGCTGCTTCGGCTGAGGCTGAATCTTCGACACCATAATCGGAGCAGGTTGCTTGACTTGCGTGGGCTTGGCAACAATCGGCTGTTGCTGCGGCTGATGTTGTTGTTGCTGCTGCTGCTGCTGCACAATCGATGCCATCTGCTGCATGGACACCGGAATCGGTTGCTGCTGTTGTTGAATCAACTGTGCGACCGGCTGCGGTTGCATGTGCTGCTGTGGGTGTTGCTGCTGATGCTGCGGCAACAGCTGAATCGTCGACTTGTCATCGATGAACCGCCACTGCTGCGGCTGCTGCTGTTGCTGCAACTGAGGCAACGTATGCATCATCGGTTGCTGTTGCTGCTGCTGTTGTTGCGGCGCAGCAGTCGCCTGCATTGCCTGAAGCGTGCCATCATTGTTCAGCACCACATACCCAGTCGACGGCATCTCCATAATCGGCTCGATTTTACTAGCCTGGAACACCTGCGTCGTTGTCGCCGAGAAGCTGGAGTTCTGCGACATCACGCCCTGCATGGCCGACGACACAAACTGCTGCGACGACATGACCGTGTTCTGCACGATCGTCTCCAGCCCATAGTACATCGGTTGCGGTCCAGCCGTCGTCAGCAGCATGCAGCCACTCTGCCCTCCCGGAGCCGCGACCATCTCCAGCTGCGGCTGCTGACCAGCGGCTGCAGCGGCCGCATAGCCACTCAGCTGATCGGCCGTCATCATCATGGTGGGCTGCTGGTTCTGCTGGATCAGCGTGCCGAGGACCTGGGGCTGCGGTGCCGCAGTCAACTGGAACGTGCCGTTCGGCAGCATTTGTAGGGTCTGCATGGCGGGCTGCGGGGGCGCTACGGTGACCGGAGCTGGAGCGCTGGTCAGCACCAGATTACCGCTGGCATCGAGTACGATCTGTTGCTGTTGCGGAGCGGTGGCGAGGCTGAAAGCTTGCTGCGGATGCTTAAAGTCGTGTTGGAGTGGCGCCGAGCTGGCCGAACTGGGCAGAGCAATGTACTGGATCTGACCCTGCTCGTTGATGCACTGCACGATGTTGGTGGTAGTCGGTTGAGGCTGCGGAGCCGACTGCAGCAGCATCGGGTGGCCGGAGATGAGCTGGAGTTGTTGCTCGGGTTGGGTTGAGGCGGGTCGCATAAGGGAGTTATGTGGTTGTTGGGCGAACATTTGGATGGTGGCGGGAAGACTTTTGTGCTGTTGTTGTTGGTGTTGCATTTGGATGTGTTGCTGCTGCTGTTGGTGATGCTGTTGTTGCTGCTGCTGCTGCATATCAATGCTCGTTTTTGCCGCTACATTCGTTCGCTTTACCTGCAACGGCTTCGCTTTAGCCTTGGTGATCGCACCGCTCCGTGCACCGGACTGCACGACCTTCTGCGTCAATCGCTTTACAACCGTCGTTGTTGTTGACGTTGTGGCGCCGGCTGCCGGTTGCGGCAAGATCATCTGTTTCTTGTACGGTGATTGACGATGACCAGCGCCAGCCGACGTTGTTGTGGTCGTGCTGCTGCTGTTGCTGCTGGCTACACAGAACACCTGGCCGGACATGGTCTGCTGCAGCTGTTGATGCTGCTGGTGCTGCGAGCCCATTGCCAGAGGCTGCGCTGCAGCAATGGTCAGAATTTGCGGTTGCTGATGCTGTGACGAAGAGGTCGGCTGCAAACTGATCGTGTTCGGCTGATGCTGCGACGTCGTCGTCTGCAAGCTCATTCCGTTCGGCAGAGTGATCATCTGACCAGCTGTCTTTTGGAAGTCATGCGTTGCAAACGGCTGCATCGGAAATATCTGCGGCTGCTGCTGCGGCTGGTGCTGTTGCATTGTGGGCGTGGCAAAGATTTGCTGCTGCTGCTGCTGTTGCTGCTGATGCTGTTGCACAGTGCTAGTCGGATTGATGATCTGGATCTGGTTTTGCAGCGCGGCGACGTTGTTGTTGTGATGCATCGCACTGCCGGCGGCCATCGTTTGCATGGTAATCTGTTGGCCGTTCACGTTGAAGAGTTGCTGCTGTGTGACGGGATGATGTTGATGGTGTTGCTGCTGCTGTATCATTGATGCCGGCATGTTGCAGAATTCCTGACCATTGACTGTTGTGATGATCATCTGCTGTTGTTGTTGTTGCTGCTGCTGCGGCAATCCTTGCTGATTGTGCAGTTGCGGTGGACTCTGCATCTCCGGCGTATGAGTGGACATGTGCTCCGATTCGGATTCGCTGGTCGACAGCGGCTCACACGTAGCCATGTGTCGCGTGTACGAATCGTACGTGCGGTATGTGCAATGGCAGCGATCGCACTTGACCGGTCCCTGACCCTGCCCGGGACCCGACTGCAGCTGCTGCTGGTTCAACATTCCGCCAGCGGAGATGCTCTGCACATTGCTGTACGTCAAACTGACGGTCGAATATTCGTGCGGCGGAGAACCGCTTTCGCTCTCGCTGCTGCCGTCATCGATGCCGTCCAACTGGGAGATTTTCATCTTGTCCAGCATCATGTCACGACACGCGAATCCGTCATTCGTCGTCTCGTCGAGCAGAGCGGCCGGTACCTTGTTCCAATTGAAGCCACTGGCCGGTGTAGTCGCGCTGGCCGCCGACTGCTGGCTGCTTAGACTGGCGCTCGTCAGATTTTTTAGGTCTACCGATTTCGCGAGTCCGCTGAAATCGCTGGGTCGGGCGAAACGCTGCCCGCCGCCAAACAGACTGTCCGCGCGTAATCGCGAGACCTTGCGCCGCTTGGCCGACGGCGCCGTCGCGGCCCACGTGAAACTGGACGAACGCTGCGCTCCGGGTCGAGGCCGTTGTGCCGCCGCAGCTGCAATTACCGGTCCACCGAACAACTCCGACTTGCTGCGCTTCATAGATTGTCCGGACGACGACGATGCCGACGCATTCGATGCCGACGAACGCGCACCAATCGCGGCCGACAGCAGCGCATCCTCCACGTGCGACCAACTGTCGCCGCCAACACTGACGCCTCCATTCGAACTGCCGTCGAAGTCGCGCAACGACGCCCCGTCATCGGTGCCAAAATCCTCACCATCTTCCGAGGCATCGGTCATAAACTGCTCGCTGCGCGTGTCCATCGGAAAGATGTCCAACATCGAGATGCCATCCAGTATGTCATGCGGTAGATCTTCGAAGATAGCTTGTTTGATCTCCGGAGGTAGCAGGTCGTTGTTGGTGCTCTGCGGCTCATCCTCGTTGCCGCAGGTTTCGTCGGAGCTGGTCAGCGAGGTCGCATCGTTCGCGTAGTCCTCGGCCGTCGATGGCTCTGACGGCTGCTTTAGACTCAAATGCCAGCGCGCAATCTGAGCCAACCGCTTGCGTGCATCCTTGCGCGCGTGATCGACCACCATATTCCGGCCCAAGTCCAGCTGCGCGGTCTGCTGCTGCTGCTGTGCCGCACTCGCAGCTGCCGAATACACGTACGTCCGGACCGTGTACTCAACGATGCGCCAAGGCTCCTTGGTAGACCAGTACAGCCGTGTGCACATGTAGTCTGCCGGCACCAACACCTGATCCGAGTAGTCCGACAAGCCCGCGACCATGCGTCCCAAATGGCGCACCTTCAGCGCGCCAATCACAAACTGCACCTTCGCCGGAGCGATCGAACGCCGTTTCTTGCGATCTAGCTCCACGTACACCGGCCGGCCGATCTCGAAGGCTGGCTCCGGCGGGCACGTCTTGCGCTCCGCCTCGCCCAGATGCTGCGGACAGTACACTGTTTTGTCCTGCATGAACGAGCATGCCGCCTGCTGGGCACACGGATAGTGATAGTGCTCGCCGCAACCACGAACATTGCAGCCAACGGTGGCGCCCTTGCTGGCGCAGTGCGAGCATTTGATCAGCCGTCCGCGACTCAGGGCGGCGTGCACGTTCTGCAGCGATCCGTCAATTTCCTCGAACACCTCCGCGGACCAGATGGCACAGTTCGTGTGCACCCAGCCGTTCTGGCCGCTGTACAAAAGGCGTGATTCACCATGTGCGCCGCCCTCGCCGACGCCCTTGCAGAATAGGCAGGTGCGACTGTCTACGGATGGATAAGCGGCGTAGAAGTAGTCACCGTCACCGCCCAAGTCGCCGAGCAGCGAGCCGTCCGTGACGGAGCGACAGGCGCCCGGCACCAGCTGGTCGTAGTCGCCGCCCAATCCGTGACTGTGGCCGGCGCGGGCCATTGCTAAGTTGTCTGCAACTCCGCCAGTACAGCCGCCGTTCTGGTCGTCATAGTCACCACTGATGGCATCGTACATGTCCGCCTCCAGGGCATCGGTGCACGCCTTCGTCTCGTTCTGGAACCACGGGAAAGTCTCGCAAAGGATCTCCCGGTATGCGACGGTTAGCTCCTCGCAGGCGGCCGCCTGCGTGATCAGATTCATGTCGTAGTGAAAGTCGGCGAGCGAAAAGTACTCGTTGTTCTGGGCCTTTTGCTTGATGTCGAGCAGCGTGAGATTGGTGATGATTTGGGTGGCGATGCGCTGCGGGTGTTGGCTGAGACTGGCCGAAGCAGCGGCCGAGGATGACGACGTGCCGGCACCGCAGAAACACTTGGCCGTGAGCGCGGAGACGCGAGGCAGCCCGCCGAACTCCATTTCCATGTCTTCGTCCTCATCCTCATCGTCATCGCTGAGTTTCCTCTGCTTCACTCCGCTCTGCCCAAATCCTATCGCCCTGCCAGCCACCCCGATCGGCTGACACACGCACACCGTGCACTTTTTGCGCGGGCTCAGCCGCAAAAGAGCACACGCCTGCCGGCTCTTGCTCAGCAGCCGCACGACACTCAGCAAACCGGCACGGAACTCCGCCACTACAGCCTCGCGCCACTGGCCGCTGCACGTGCTGGTCGGCGTGCACCGCCTGCACACGAACTCAATGTGCTCGGGCAGCACGCTTAGCATGTTGTACTGCTCATCGGTCAAACCCTCGCAGGATGCATGGACCCAGCGCTGGCAGTCGCCGCACTCCATCATCTTGATGTTGAAGTCATTCGTTTCGTAGCACTTCTGACACAGCGGACAGAAATTGCCCTTCTGGCGAAGCCGAAAGCACGGCGTGCACATGGGCAGATTGCCCACGAACTTGGCCACGTTCGTGCTCGAGCAAGACTTGCAGCGCAGGCACGCCGCACAGATCAGCGGCCGATCGGCGCCCGATAGCCGCTTGCTGGTCCCCAGACAAGTCGAGTGATAGTTGCGCTGGCACTTCTGGCATTTGACCTTCGAACCGGCGGGCATGTTGCAGCCGTGGCAGACGGTGCAGCGAGGACACAGCCAGTTTAGACGGCTGATGGCCGTCGTTGGCGCCAGCGCCGACGTTTGCGTGCCATTCAGACCAGCACCGCCCTCGATGGGACTGCACAGCAGCGCTTCGTCCAGCGATGCAGCAGTCGTCGTCTTCAGATTGTACTCGTCCTCCACGCAGTACTGATGATACGGCTCGCAGCAGCACACACAGAACTGCAGCGGATCGGTGCCGGCACTGCCGCACAGGAAGCACAGCGCCCGTAGCGGAACCGTTTCGCTGACAATCAACCCGAAGCCCGTCTGACTGACCGCGGCCGGATCATAGTTCTCCCAGAAGTCGATGTCGATCAGCGCCGGCGGTTGCGGCTGCGGTCGAGCCGCCGCAGCGGCTGGGGCGTGCGGCCGACAGAAGGCGTTTAGTTTCTTGCTGTGTGGATGAGACATGTTGTGCGGTTGGTGTTGTTTGTGTGCGTGCGGCTGGTTGTGAAGGTTGTGCGGCTGGCGCGTGGAGGCGGCCAGTTTGCGGGTGAGCGGTTTCGAGTCGGCGGCGGGCGCGACAGCAGCAGGAGCAGGCTGACTCTTTGCGGGAACGCTGCAGAGCACTGGCACCACGGAGGCAGTCGAATCGGAGGTCGATCGCTTGGCTGGTTCTTCTATCTCGGCAGCTTTCTCGGCAGCTTTCTCTGCCACTGGAAGTGGTAGCGCTTCTTCGACTTCAGTTTCCGTTTCGACCTGCTGGACCGGCGTCGTTGGCGGACTGAGCGGTGAGTTTGGCTTGCAGTCGCAGTCGACGTGCGCGCATGGCTGGGCATCTGCCTCTGCAGACTCGGTAGCGGCCTCGTCGGAGGGTGCCAATGCCAATGCCATTGTCGGCGTCGCCGACTCCGCTGCTGCTCCGATGTCGACGATCGCATTGGACGGCGAATCGGGACGCGGCGGTGTGTCCATGTTTTCGAGAACGGCGCTTTCGTCGGGAAACGTCGCCAGCGGTTGACCGAGCACAATCGATGCGCTGCGACAGACGTGCTTCACCCGCGGTCCCTTCAGTTCGATGCGCTGCCGTTTGGCCGCTTCGCTGGCGGCTGCCGGGACGGGAGCTGCCGCTATCGATGCGGTGACCGAAGTGGTGGTTGTCGATGTCGTCGGAGTCGTCGATGTTGTTGAAACAGTTGCTGTGCTGGATGGAATGGTTGACTTGGTTGCGGATGTCGATGTTGTCGCTGTTGAGGACGCTGCAGAATGCGAAGTTGAAGACGTCGTCGTGCTCTCACTGTTGATCGCTTCTTTCTTTGTTCGCGTTCGAAGGCGACCGATCTCCACATCGGCAGCGACAGGTGCTTTGTCCGGTTTGCTAGGTTTGCTCGCAATCACCGCCGGCGGTGGCGGAGCAACGGGCTCCGCCGGTTGATCGATTGGTGGTTGTAGCTTCACTGTTTCGGGCACTTTGAACACCGGGTGGAACAGCGGTGAACTGCCAAATGTCGTGGTCAGCATAGACATTTTCGGACGAAATGAGGTGGCGGTGCTGGATTTGCTATCTGTTGCCTCGCCACTGGCGTCTGTCGATGGCCATGCGTGTAGCTTGCCCACACTGACGCTACTGGCAGCACTGGCGAAAATGTTGGTTCGCTGTGCTGGTGCTGTTGCTGCTTCGGCAGATTTCGGCTCCACTTTGATGCGAACGCTCGCGGCGGATGACGAGGATGTTGTTGCGGAGGCTGGCGACGCTTCTGACGGAACGCAGTCCTTAACGTCAGCGGCGCAGGCGACCAACGTGGCCGCCGGCAATCGGGCACGCAGTTCCGGACACACTTTCACACATCGGCGCAACCAGCACGACTGGCAGCGTTCCTTGACTGCGTGACGCCGCGACCGCGACGCCTGACTAGCGGTGACCAATGGCAGCTCGCATGCGTTCGGCGACGTGGCGGCGCACTGGGGCAGCGGAGCGCCCGATTTGAGCACCTTCGAGATGAACTTGCGACACGGGTCGCATGCGTTGAAGCCGAGCTTGCGCGTCGACTGGTGGCATTTGAGCGTCGGCGCAGCGCAGACTCCGCATGTATTAGCAAAGGTGGACGTGGAAGCGGCGGACGACGATGCGAGTTTAATACTGTTGAGATTCATGGAGAAGGGTCCGCTGACCGAGTCGGCGCTGTTGTCAGCGGTTGTTGCCGAGGAGTCGATCGATGCGAATGATAGGAGTGGTTTTCGCAAAATCAACTTGGCCGATGATAGAAGCGGTTTGCCGCCGAACAGCGTACTGGACGAACCGAAGAGTGAAGATGGCGTTGTGCTGGCAATGTCGGTGAATTTCGCACCGAATAGTGAGAACTTATGTTCGGGTTTTTGATCTGTGGCATCTGTGTAAGAAATAATTCAGTTAGGCTATTAGAAAATGGTCGAATTGTAGATTTAAGAAAAAACCAACCTGTTGAGTTATCTTCCGACTCTGACCGTGACTCCGATTCGGCGCTGTTCTGCTGAACCTCAAGTTTCTTCGTCTTTTTATCGCCAGCTGGCATCTCCTCCTCGTCGTCCAGCAGTTTACTATTATTAATCTGCGTTGACAACGTGTTGTTGATGAAATTATCGGCCGGCTGCGAACTACGCGAACTGCTGGTCGAACCGCTGCTGCTGCTGCCACCGCGTTTCTCTCTGGACGCTGAGGACATTCGACGTCCGCTCAACTTTGCCACCGAAGACGATGACGACGTTTGTTCTATGTATCGCTTGTTCGGAAAAATCTCCCGACTCGAGTGCGCCGACCGTTGGGGCAAGACGAACTTTCGCTCGTTGCTGCCCGAAGCCGATACAGCGGGTACGATTTCGTCTTTCGCCAGCTCCTCGCCGCCCATCGACTCTAAGCCTTCCATAGAGGTTGGCGACTTGCTCGCAGCACGGACCACGTCACTGTGTTTCTGGATCGGACCATCAGCCGCCGATGCCGCTCTCTCATCGATCCCTGTTGCTCCCTGCTGTGCTTCGTCCGTCGTCTCTGTGTCTCCGGTCGCCGACGACTTGAACGTCAACAAGTTCAGCTTGTCAATGTGATTGGCACTGTAGTTGCGCAGCACCTCGGTCAGACGCGACGGCATCACAATGTCGCCGCGTGCGAAGCGCTCCGAACGACTCAGAGCAGCGAAACTCTTGCTGATCTTGATTATCGGAACGGCCGGCTGCCTGTCGGGATTGTAGACTCGCTTGACGGCATTTTGATCGTCGCTGGTCTCGAGTATATTCTTGAATGTGACTGTCTTCTTTCGTGCTGGCGGCCGTGTTGGCGGCGGCGGAGGTGCTGCCATTTCGGAGTCGACGGTGTCGGCGGTGTGCTTCACAGATGCGGCGGTTGCTGCTTTGGTCGTCTCGTCAGTTTCCGAGTTCTGAGAATGTGTATGCAAATTGTTTGAGAGTCAGTGAAATCATTGTGTTGGCGTGATTTTGACTTGTCGATGAAGATCGTGATTGATGACATGCGAATTCTGCTCTATGCAGTGGCGCATACACGTTGCAATTATGTGCGTGATTCCTACGTATCCAATCCACCCGATGCAAATTCCTCTTCTCCGGTACGCACCACAATTTGCGAACACGAGCTGCGGACGTGCGCACATCAATCGTGCAGTCACGCTGCGTGTACTACCACCATTGAATGTTTGGCTTTCGACAGCATGATTCACGCAAAACAGACATGTGTGTGTGTGTGTGCGTGTCGGCGTTCGCATCGAGCCGGCGAAACGGGCGCGTGCTTGCGAATCGTGAAATATGACGATCTCATGTCAACACACACATGCACACACGACAACACAAAGGCATCACGACGTCGTCCGTCGTCGTGGACAAGACTGTTGGGTAGCCGCTGCTGCTGCTGCGTCGTCGGACATTCGCTAGCAGCGCTCATGTTGCGTTGTCGCAACGTTGGCGGTGCGGTTGAATTGTGCACATTCCTCGCCGCGAAGTCGGCACGAATCGTGACACGAGACAAACAACGACCACACGAAGAACGCGCGAACATCTCGCGCTCGCTGTTCGCTCAATTACACGACTCGCGATGTGCGCGAACAAGTAAGTGTGTATCTGTTTTTGTGCCCTGTGTGTGTCTGTGTCTGTTGACCTTCAACGAGATTGTATTTATCGTATATGGCGAGTAGCGGCACGCGTTTGAATTGTGTCGGGCCAGTCTCGAACGAAGCTGGTGCGAAATAACACAATCGCATTTTACGCAAAAACATTGTCGTATTGCGTCGATGGCGGCGATTTCGGCGAGTAGTTTATTATTTTATTAATTTACATGATAATCGTACTGCAGCAGCGCAACCGCACAACGACACAGAATACAAATCAACCGATTGTGTTCGGGTGAGCTCGCGTGTGCTTCATTTCCATTTCCGAATTATGTTTCGGAGATGTTTTTACAATTCGTGCCGACGGGCAGAGAAGCTTTATTGTTGCTTCTCTGGCCGTCGGCACGGATTGTAAAAACATCTCCGAAACATAATTTGCAAGCATCTTGCCCAACATGTATACATTGTAAAACATATTGCGAGTTACTGTGTGTGTTGATTGAAAATTATGACCGCAGACACCGATTGCGGTCGGTTGGGCGG
The DNA here is from genome assembly GCA_024741255.1 of Exechia fusca. NCBI lineage: Eukaryota > Metazoa > Arthropoda > Insecta > Diptera > Mycetophilidae > Exechia > Exechia fusca. Next base: position 416,718 of record JANTBZ010000006.1, read on the forward strand.
CATAACACGCTTGTAATCGTGTGTTCGGTGTTTGAGTAATTAATCAGCGGCACAAGGTCTTTTACAACACACACGGGGCGCGTACGGCGTGGTAGGCTGAATATACCACACAAACTCAATACGAATTGTGTGCACTGGCACGCACGCGTACGCACATGCATTCGGTGCGCGAAAGCCGCGGCAAAGAGAAGGCCACAGCGTGTGTGCGTCATTCATCAGTGTCGACGTCGAGGATTTCTGTTGTCGTTGTCACACGCGTAAACTAATGAGAATTCATTTCTTGTCCGACAAAAGACAAAGGAACAGCGCTGCACACAACACACATTTAATGCAAAAAGTGCAACGTGAATAATTGCGTGCTCGCTCGGTGTAATGTCCGTCGTGTTTGGCGAGTCGAGAGGGAAGAACTTCAACAGGCTTAGATCGCGCGTCAAAGCACCTACGAGGGGTACATAAATTATAAATGCTCTTCACCTGAATTGTGCGCACCCGTTAAATGCATATAAAGGTAAACTATAACTCGGTACAATGTTTTGCGCACTCGAGAGAACACTGAAGGAAATCGTGCTCTGCATCAAGGGTTAGACTAGCACAGACCGCGGAGGTTTCACTTCAACCACTTGGATCGGTTAAAAGGGTTATTTCTGCGCGACGTGCAAGCACTGAACACACAAGTAATTATGGTGTGCAAACAATTCGTTAGCTCGATGAAAACTCCGGTTAACTGCGGTTTCAGTTCAAAGAATCGGAAACATTTAAATCGCCACGTGAATCATCCACATGCAGTTTTTCCACAATATAGAAGGTGATGACGTATAACAATAACAGTTGTAACAGCGTTGACGTAATTGTCTCTCGTCGAGAATTATAAATAGCAAATGGTATGGGCAAAATTGACCGATACATTCACATTACAGCGTATAACTTCTTGTTGGGGTGCAAACACACAATGCACCCGACTACAAAAACTGTTACGTGTGCTATTATTTGTTTGCGCATTGTGTGTGTGTGGTGACCGACTCCTGGCAACCGACCAGCGTTCACGTTCGGCAGTTCGGCTGAGCGTGAGTCCGATACTTGCACACTACACTGGAAATTGAAATCGATATGGCACTTGCGTGTTGGATGCAAATAAAGAATGTTATTATCGCAATTGCGCTGTTTCCACAATATTCATCTCACAAGGAGTGGTCACGCACGTGTCGTTACGGATTACGGTGAGCGTCTGGCTGGTTATTCTAGGGGCAAAATAAAGATACCCGTCTAAAAGGACTCTTGCCAATGCGTCCTGTGGCCGAAGATATGAGCAGTTGAAAATTTAGAACTTGTATGGGAGTTTTCAAATACGACAAATTCTACTGGCTACAACTTTTCAGAGAAACCCCACACGTCAAAACTGTAGTAAATTGTTTTCAATTTTATCTACATACACAGATGTTCAGAAAGTGACAATCATCAATCGCCCATACAAACTTCCATACAAAAACTCAATCTTCAAATGCTCCTATCTTCGGCCACAGGGCGTCACGTGCGTGACCTCCCCTTTTCAGTGAAATCACAAACACATCAGCATCATCAGTTTGCACAGCTGGGTAATAATTGTCGACGTGATAATGAACGGCTTCATAATGGTATTGATTGGTTGAAAGTCTATGTGCATACGTGCCCGTGTGCATACTCAAACACGTACACATATCAATCACAAATCACGAATAATGTGCCGCCCAGATGGCAATTGCATTTGCGAACACATTATACAGACAAACGAGGGCTCGGCCATCGATAAGTAGAATACGCAAGTGTATTGTCGAGGCAACTACTAGAAATCACACAATTTAATTCGACATTCGTGTGACAATCGTCGAGACATAGCAGTGTGCCCAGCAGTGCGCCATTTGTGGTGCTCAACAAAACACAAAATGACGCAATATTGAGTTTAGTTCACATGTGTATGTGTGTGTGTTTGTCTGTCTGCCTGTGCCTGTGATATCTATCACCACGCGCCATGCGCGAAAAACGCTATACTATGGCCATGTATATATAAATATATACACAGTACAGCACAATGGATACACGCTACATCCCATCTCTCATCAACACGGCACAGCGTTGCTCTGCGCCAGCGACGGCGGCGCTCGCTCACCACAATAATACAATTACCGAAATATCAATAAATCGTCGCCCGTGTGCGCAGTACCTCGAAAATGCTCATAATCTGCGCACTTTACAAATGCCGCGAGGTTGTGCGCGACTATATTTACTTGGGCGCACTCAAATGCCCGCATGCACACGCACACACAGCAATATTATAAGTACGAGCGCGCGCATTCCGCGTCTCTGAGGCTGTGCATGCATGCGAGTGTGAGTATGTGAGTGTTTTGTTTGTGTGAGTGTGTGCGCGTGTGCGTGTGTGTGTGTGTGTGAATGTGTTACAGTCTACCGTCGAGAGTTGACGAATCAAATATGAATGTCGCAGCCGCCGTCGTCTCGCAAAATGGTGTGAGTGGACGATGGATGAACGACATGTGAACGAGTGATATTGTATAACATTTACCTGAGCATCGTCATTCTGTTCAATGGACGACGACTGCTGCTGCTGTTGCGCTGTTGTTGACGATGATGACGACGATGACGGCGCCACAGCCGCCGGCGATGTTGTCTCTGTTATTGTGTTGGTTGTTGTTGTTCTGTTGTGCGTCTGGCTGCTGTTGCCGTTGTTGATGGCGGCGCTGGCGTTGTTGATACTGCCACTACTACTACTAGTTTTACTATTGCCCGTGTTTTCTGTCCCAGCGGAGCCCTCATTATCCGCTGCCCGAGCATCATCCGGACCGCTTCCGCTGCCCGAGTGCCCATCATTCGCTCCGCCTCTGTCATCTGCACCATCCGCGCCGCCACCGTCAGGGCCATCTCCGTCGTCCTGACCCGGGTCGGGATTCGCTGCACCGCCACCACCGCCACTGTTGCTGCCACCGCCTCCTGTAGGTCCACTGCCGTCATCCGGAGGCCGTCGGTTATTGTTGTGGTGTTGACTGCTGTTTCTGTTGTTTGCCGAAGCGGCTGCATCCGCCTCGACAGACTGTGCCGTCGGCGTCGTCGGAGACTCGTCGCCACTGGCGGTGCCGCTGCCTCCGCCACTGCCGGTGGCGCCAGAAGCTGCTCCGGAGGCTCCTGCTCCGGTGTTCAGAACACTGACGCGCTTCTTGGTCACCAGCTTCGACGGTTTGCCCGGGAACTTGGAGCGACCCATTGTTCACGGAACGTATTTCGTCGTCGTCGTCGATTGGGCTGGGGTCGCTTCGACTAGCGCAGACATACGCACAAGCTTGTCGTCCGACGCAGGTGGAAAACGCACAAAACACGCACACACGAAGAACGCGAACTCGACACACGACGACGGACACTGTTCACATTTGACGTGGACTACGCACGGCTTCGATTAGAAAATCGCGACTCGCGTGCGCTCGCTTTGCACAGCGCGTCAGAGTCTGTGTGTTGTCTGACGCGGAGAGTGATCGCATTCGCGCGAGATGACGGTGTGTGTGCGGGGCGAGTGTGTATGTGCGAAAATTGGAATATTATTATTCGCAATTGCTCGCCTCGCGACGTGTTCATCACCACTTAAATGCACATATATACACACACTGGCTGTGGCACTAAAACACTCACTTGGCGCGCGATTTAAAGCACACACGCGCGCGTACAATCCAAACACACGCTCGCACACAGACACACACTCTCGCAGACAGACGGCTCAGCTCAGATTCTTGTTTGGGTGCGTGCATGTACGAGACGCGAGCGGCGAGTAAACTGCAAAAATTCTCGAACTCGTCGCCGTATGAATGAAACAGCGTAGCCGACGCCGCCGCTGGATTTGCAAACAACAACAACCACTGTGGCGCTGCGAGAGTGGAATGCTGTGGCGCAGCTGCTCTTCTAACGCGCCGCAACGCGTCGAGCCGAACCCTTACGATGACAGCTATACACACGGACACGGAATACACTGTGCTGGCGTGCGCCAAAAGTAACAATGTGCGCAGTGTCCGTGCGTGCCTACATGGACAATACGCATGCCCATCACTTGTACACTATTGTAGATTGACTACAAATATATGACAATTGGCAAGCGGACACTGACTGTGAGGCTCTAGCGCTCTAGCTTAGAACGCCTCAACTCAATAGTTCGGCCTGATCACCAGCCCGTCGTCTCTCACGGCGCTGCCGTCGCACTCTTTGTGTGCGTGTGTGTGTATGTACGTATGTGTGCGTTGTATACGCGAGACACTGCTGCTGCTGCTGCGTGTGGAGCACTTTCACGGGCACTTTTCGAGCACTTGCCCCAGTCGGAGACCATCGACACTGGTCACAAAATGCGCACGACTCGTTGGGGCACCGATTGCGATTAGGTTCCGGACATTTTGCGACCCCCGAACGGATGAAAAATGCGAAAAACCTGGCGCGATGGTGGTGTGGACGCGCGCGCGTTGAGTTTCTTCTTTGCACTGACGCGACGCGCTGAGTGCGAGCGCTGCAACTCGATGGTGAGGTGAGAGAGCCTATTTATGTTTGGGCCAAACGTCAAAACTGGTTTAGCGCTGCGCAGCGAGCCGATGCCGCCGCTTTTGCTACAACGAGAATAATGGTTCGAATAAAACTCGTTCATAAATTTAAAATGTGCGCATTTATTCAATTCCGTACATTTCAGCGTCTTAAAGTATGCACAATTTAATCGCTCAAACGCTCCTCCTTGATCTCCCTAATTTCTTTCTCTTTCTTCGAAGACGACGATGACGACTTTTTCCGATCGCGATCCTTGTCGCCGTCCTTGTCGCGCTTCTTCTCACTGCGCTCCTTGTCGCGATGCTTGTCTCGATCCTTCTCCCCGCGCTCCTTATCCTTCTCGCTGCGATCCTTGCCGTCCTTCTCGCCCCGGTCCTTGTCCTTCTCGCCGCTGCGCTCCTTATCCTTCTCGCTGCGCTCCTTGTCCTTGTCCTTGTCTTTGTCCTTCTCGCCACGCTCCTTGTCCTTCTCGCCCCGCTTCTCGTCGCGACTCTTCGACCGTCGCCGGCGCTCCCTCGACCTCGACCGATCTCGCCGCGAACTCCGCTCGCTGCGATCGCGCGACGTATCCTCCTGCTTCACCCGTACATGGCCACCACGATCCAAATGCTCGCGCGCGCCGCGTTCACTCCGCTCCCGATCACGCTCGCGCTCCCTGTCCCGCTGCTCTCGATCGCGACCGCCTCGCATCGAATGATCGCGACCGCTGCCGCTGCCCGCCGACACCGGCCCCGATGTCAGCTCCTTGATGCCGGTCGGCTGCCAGCCACCGCCAGACGTCTGCTGGCCCTCATGCCACTGTTGTTCCTGCGTCGGCTCGTAGCCGTAGTTGTAGTTCGGCTCCGGCTCGAAGAACGGCTCGTTCAGGATCGCCTGACTCTGAGCCTGCGCCGAACCGCCACTCGGCCCCGGGCCACCCTGACCCGGTCCCCGCGGGAACTGACTGTACTCGCGTCGCTCGGCCGTCATCACCTGGATGACGTTCTCCTTGATCGGCAGGCCCTTGATCAGCGGACCGCTGCCCAGCACCCCGATTCCGCTGCCTGGTCCGCTGCCCTGTACACCAACGCTACCACCCTCCTGGTCCCGCCGATGCATCCCATTGCCACCAATCACATCGATCTGTCCCATGACCTTGCGGCCAGGCGGCGGACCAGCGCGCCTATACCCGCCACCGCCATCCGTCCGAAAGCCACCCGCGCCGCCAAACTCCTCGTTCCGCACCACGCCGCCACCGTGGCCTCCTTGGCCTCCGTCCTGCCCCTGGCCACCACCACCACCACCGGCCATCATGCCCCGGCGCTCGTTCATCATGCGATCCCGGTACTCGTTCTTCACCGTCGCCGGAATACCCACCGACAAGCCCTGCAGCCCGACGCCCGATTCGTTCAGCCGCATCTGCTTCTGGCGCTCGCAGTACGCACGCCACGTATCCTCGTTGAACCCATAGTTGAAGTAGTCGGTGATGTCGGCGCCCGGTTTGCGCCACGGCTTCTCGTCCAGCGAATCGATGCTGAACTCGTGCGCTGGCACGCCGGCAATGGTGCCCACCGACTCGAACTCCTCGATGCTGAATTTGCCGGGGGCCTGCTTCGCCTTCGCGGGCTCCCCGGTAACCGCGGTCGTGCCGCCTGGCCCCAGCAGCGGCGGCCGCGGCTTGATGTTGTAGTTCTGTCCCGATTTGTCGGGCCGAATTTCGCCGATCACCACGTTGATGTCGTCGTCCGCATCGTCGTCCTCGTCGTCGCTGTCGCGCGGCGATTCGCCGTCGCCGCCGCGATCGCGTTTCGGCCGCTTGGCAGCCGTTGACGTGGACGTCTGCGTGTCCTGGGTGTCCTCGTCGCCGGCTGCGGCGCCAGCAGGTCGGCTTTCGCCATCGCCGTCAACGCTATCGTCCGCCGAGGCTGCGGCGTTTCGCTTCGAGCGACTGTTGTGTCGACCGGAGATGTCGGTGAGGCCTGCTGCATGGGCCGCCACCTCGTCCGGATCGTTGGAGGAGAAGTCCTCCAGGTGGGAGTCGGCTTCCTGTGCGGTTGGAAAAGAAAATCGCGGTCAGATTTAATTGACTGTCAATTGTGGACACACTAAATACTATATCCCATTTAGTATGATAACGATTGTGGAATTTTAACATTTCAATTTCCAATGATGTTGTTTTGTTGAATGAGCATCCAATATTGATAAAACGTGATCTCATACGTGGATACACCGATTTTGATTGTCTATTCTATATATATAAATTCGGATAAGGGTTAAGTCGTTGACGCTTATAGCCGCCGAACTGGCCGGTCCGATCGTCGTGAAATGTTACATGTGTGTTCCTGATAGATGGGAGACGGACATGGGAAAAGAAAATTTGTGAAATTCATATCGAATCATAGGGAAAAGTTCGTTTTTACAAAACTCATTACCGACAGATAGTGTACAAGGCACATCTTTTTTAAAGATTTCACATTTCTGGCTCGGAACGTGCACACATCTAAGCGTTTACACCAGAATGTGGGCAGTGGGCAGTAAGTATTTGGTGTGTGTTTAGGATAAACCGGAGTATTCAAATACAGATGTCGCTAGCATATAATAAGAATATCCATTTGAAGACTTTCTGATAAGATGAACTGGTTATTTCCCTCGAATTGCGATTAAGTCCATTGGCCGGGGCGACCCACAAAAACCATCAATCAGAATATGTAGCCTGCTCCAGAGTGGGTAATTTACATCCTTTCTGTTTGTTTCGATACACCAAACACATAAATGAGATTCACCAAGATTTGTCCATTGGCAGAAAAAAGGTTAAACATGACTTATGCTTATGACTGACGCAGGTAAGTCATGTTTTTGATCTGTAGTCTGCCATTCTATATAGAAAGGTACAAAAGTGCGCGAAGCGCACCCAGCCCGCCCGCAGGGCGCTGGCAGCGGAGCCGCTAGTATACTATAATTAGGAAGTCTCGATACTCACCACGAACGTATCCGTCTGATCGACAATGTTGTCGTTCAGTCGCTGGGATCGCGATGAAGACTCTAGCGAGCCGTCCGCCCGCGAATCACCACCGGCATCCGAAGAAAGCGTTGTTGTTGCTGCAGCAGCAGCATCAACATCGGCCGTCTGGTCTGCGGGATTTTGAGCCGTTCCGTCCGTCACCACGGCCGTTTCGTCCGCGTTGCCGTACAGCCAGGACTCGTCTTCGTTGGGATCGTCGGCCATGGCGACTATGGAGCTCGGGGAATTGGCGGAATGCGATACGAGGTCTGTTTTTTCGAGGATTTTGCAGAGAATCGCGGCAAATTGCGGCGTGTTTACTTTACGAAGACGAAGACGACGAAGACATCCAGACCGAGGGGTGGATCACTCTGGAAATCGGTGTACACTTCGCCGGAAATATTGTGGAAATCTTTGGAAATTTCCGGAAATCTCTGGAAATCTTCGGAAGTCTTTGGAAATCTTTGTGGAAAAAGTCTCTGGAAATCTTTGGAAATCTTCGGAAATCTCTGGGAATCTTTGAAAATCTTCGGAAATCTCTGGAAATCATTGGAAATTTCCGGAAATCTTTTGGAAATTTTCTCAAAGATTTCCGGAAATCGGTGTACACCTCGAACAAGAGTGATTTGCCCCTCGATCCAGACATCCACAGAAATTTGTGTCGAGGGGCGAGTCACTCTGGAAATCGGTGTAAACTTCATCCGAAATCAAGTGGAACTCGTTTTCGACAAGAAGACATTCCAGCGGAAATCTTTGGTTATCTCTGGAAATCCCACTAAGTTCTGGATGCGCTGCAATCATTTTTTTTGCCCCAAAAATATTTTCGGAAATCTCACGAAGTACTGGAGGCGCTGCAATCGTTTTTTGGGTGATCTGTCATTGCACTCAGTTCGGCACTCAGAACTGTCGAACGCATACAAAAGAGACGCTCACCGACGCACACAACCCCTTATAGTCAGAGAGCCAACAAAAACATGAAAACAGTGCACACCATCAGTGTACATATATATGTAGAGATCTAGCTAGCAGCGCGCCTCCATCTACTTCGTAGGAAATCTTCGTCGGATATCTTTGGAATTTTACGAAAATCTTCAGAAATCTTTGGAAATCTCCGGAAATATCTGGAAATCATAGACAAATTATGGAAATCTTTGGCCATTGCTGTGATTCTTTGTGAATCTTCGAATCTTTTGAAGAATTCCGGAAATCAGTGTACACCTCAATCAAGAGTGTTTCGCCCCTCGATTTGTGTTTTCTTGAGGCTCGTTGTCATTCGGGTGTGGTAGTAGTTTGTATTTCAGGGACGGAATTGAAATTGGGGGGTTTTCAAATGAACTATCCAACAATATTTCGCACGTACGGTTAATAAGATTCGCTATGATTTCATTCTTCAAAATCTTAAATAGATTAAATTACAGTATACTTTTTCGATTTAATATATCCAATAACGATTTTTTTATGCAATAACACAAACACCTAAACAGAGTTAACAAACAGCCTCTAAAAATAGAGCACCCAATCTCATATGTACATCACAATAAACACCGACAGTTGCTGGTTTGCACGTATACGCGACGCGAGGCATTCTCTGGTTGCCCACGAACCTCGTGTCGTTACAGCGTGATGTCGGTGCTTACATCATCGGCATCGGCGTTGCTGTCGGCATCCGACGACACGACCCGCAATCCCATCGACCAGTACAACAGGCCGTCGGTGACGATCGTCAGTCGATTGCCGGCGTACGTATTCGATGTGCTGACCAGACCGCCGAACTCCACACGATGATCGGCTGTAGAATGTCCAAATAAATTGATATTATCACGCTCACCCAGAATTTCGCACATCTCAGACTCACTCAAATCCCACTTGAATCCGGTCGTCGTCACCGTGCACCCGCCGCCAATCGGCACGTACGAGCACCAGCGCTGTGCCCGCACCAGCTCCTCGGGCACCTCGATGCAATGCTCGCCCGCAGCCAGCAGCCACGACATCGATTCGCCGCACATGGCCAGCACCTGAATGCCGCTGGGCAACAGCTCCAGCGCCTTGCACATCGTATTGATGTTGGCCATAATGTGATCGATGCGACCTCCGCTGTCCACTATGGCGACGATGGATGCGATTCCATGCTGCCGGATGGCGGGTCGCAGTTCGAGCAGCGCTTTCGTGAAATCGGTGTAGTCTTGGTCGGGTGTGGCGATGATTCGGGTGCCGTTGGCGGCGAGTTTGGCTCGTGTCGCCTCGGTGACCGAGTCGAAATCACCGGTCAGCATTTCGGCCTTATGCAACTCGGTGCGCTCGGTGGCGGTTAGCTGGCGGTCGGTGAAGTGCAGCCACTGATTGGCGCCGCCATCGACGAGGATGCGATGAGAAGCTGAGAGGAGAACATTAACATTAGCATAATTTATCATTTAAAGGTTTACTATATGTGCATACCGCCATTCCACAAATTCAGCGCCAGACGTTTGGGAATCGTTATGGGCCGATTCAGCACCACCACGGCGTATGCTGCTGGTTTCCGTTCATTCTCGCCGGTCGTTGATGGTGGAGGTGCATCGAGGAACAAGCGCGGCTGCCACAGTTTCTGTAGCATTCTGCGGGCAGCGGAAACCGACGGCATTTACTGACGGTCTATTCGCTTTGTTGTCTGGACTTTATACGGCGCCGAAAGGCGTTGATATCACGATGAACTGTGACTTATTCGCGCATCTAATTGATTAGCCAATTGATTGGGTTCAGTGTGTCTGCTGTAGAAATGTGCGATTATCTGGATCTGGGCTGCAAGGCAAGGGTCAAAAGGCGATCAATGCAGCCACGATCAACATGCGACGACATGCGATATCTGATTTGGTTTGTTTTGATTGGAATGTCAGAAGTGTCAAAAGAACTTTCATCTTTTATCTTTCGTCTTGCGTACGCGGCTTAAGATCTAGTACGTCGGATTTTGTGATCATTTCTCTTTACTCTATTTATACGTTTCTTTTGCTCTTCTCCTTCTCCGAGGGTCGAATCACTTCATTGGAAATCAAATGGCAATCTCAAGGAGTATTCGGGATTCGGGGCTAGTCTTCGCGGTGTCGGAAATCTCTGGAAATCATGGGAAATCTTCATAACGACACGAAGTACTCCGTGTATGTAGATCTCTCTAGCAGCGCCTCCATCTACTCCGTGCAAATAATGACGAAAAAAACACTTTTGGAAAAAGCTGAATCGGCAACACTGGACTCATGCACAGTGCACGCGCAACGCGCACGCGTGTTCACGAATTTACGAGTACGAGGTACGAGGTACGAGGCGCGCGTGTCGGATCCCGTGCGAGTAGTGTTTTTCGTACAGCGGTCGTTGCGGTTGATGTTTCCAGTTCTGCAACAGCATTTTGAAGCATCCACTGAGCGCATCCTCAGAATAAGAAGCCATCGCCAGTGGCGTCATTCGGCCACGCAGTGTGTACTGGTGCCCAAAGGTTCGTGCGTGCGCGTAAAGGTGTGAAATTCGTCACGCTCTGCGGCCAGAGTGCGTGTGCTTTTCAGGGGTGTGTGCAGGTCCTGTGTGCGGCTGCAAATAAGGTCTATTGATTTTCCGCGTCACAGACATATTTTCAGTGTGAGTGTCGTACTGTGTGCTGTGTGTGTTTGTGTGTGAATACCGCCAAGGCAACCACCACCCCATACAGAGCACGCAGTTGCGGTTCAGTGTTTCTTCGGTAGTGAATTCGTGTGTACGCTAAAAATACGCATTATCCGCAAATCGCGTGAAGACGACACACACAAGTGCATACAGTTGTGGCAAGCATATAGAGGTACACGACGCTCTGTAAACACACACACGAATCCCCACCGCGGGGGCGCTCCAATCAACCCGTCGCTGCCATGCGAGACCTGACCAACAAAATGGCCGAACTGAAATTCGAGGCACCACTGGCGCAGTTCGAGGAGTCTGACGAATGGGGCCCCGTCGACTTCCAATCGGCGACAGCCAGCCGCCAGCTGAAGGCAGCTCTCAATGACACGTTGAACTTGAACCTCAAAGAAGCCGAACACCATTCGTCGCTGCTGCAGCTCGAGGAGGACTTCCAGACGGTCGGCCTCGAGGGAACCATCGGCGGCGATACCAACAAAAAGGCAAACGGCCACTCGCCGAACCAGAACTCAGCCGCAGCAGCACAGGCTGCGTCAACGGATTTGACCAGCGCTGGCAGCGCAGCACAGAACGGACCGACAGGAGCCGGGGCGCGTCCGGTGGACAATTTCACCGAAGCATTCGGCGGCTCGCTGGAGGATCTGGTGAACACGTTCGACGAGAAGATCACCAAATGCTTCGGCAACTACGAGACGTCAGTTGAGGAGCTTGCTCCGGTGCAGGTGCGCAGTCAGGAGGAGATCATGAACGAGTGTCAGTAAGTTTGCGGGGGGTTTTATGGTACTATTCGATTTAGGTTTGGACCACCTGTTTCGGCCAGACTGAGTGATTATCGCAGTTCCGTTTGCACACACATATTGACGGCTTCCTCGTAGCTGCTGGTTTCCATTAATGATTTCTACGACGTTCCGAGCCACTGCGCAGCGAATGTGTGCAGCATTCACACCGGCACTCGTGCGAGCCGAATCGCGCGACGTATAATGGCACTATTATTTACGCTGGAGTTGGCCCCCCTCAATATATCCGTACGATTGTTCATATGTATCGGAGAAATGTGTACTCAGCAGTCTGGTTATTTAGTTATAAGCATAGTTAGTAGTTCAATAGCGTGTATAAAGCACTTTTGTTATCGATTTTACGTGCGTACATAGCAAACGTGTAGTTTTTCTGCTCTGGGCTCTGGACACAAACTCACAAAACAATTCTATATGTGGCTTTGTGGTTTTCATTGCTGCATTTTCGCATCTACTATACATATGTATAGAGCTGAAGTATTATGCCGTATTCGCCGCCAATATATTCAGCAAAGATAATAAAGTGAATCTGACCAGCAACATGCAATCAACGCTGATATTGCGCTTATATAGAGTTATGTTTGTGTGCGCCACCCTACACTCAAAGCGCAGACAATTTATTCAGCGTACTTTACTGTGTTGTGTGACATCATTTTACAAGCGCTTCTGCCTTCTGCATATAATGTATGAATTGCGCAGTATGGGTATGTTGTGTGGTTTATGTTTACTTGCTACATGCGTATAATCACTACACTCTGTACATGATGTGTGCGTTTGTGAGCGAGTGTGTGGGCTTGTGTAAACGCTGGTGTCAAGCCAAGGAATTGCGCTCTACGTCGCGTTGTTTACTGTGGACTGTGAACCTACCAAATACACAGCCGTAATAGGCGTTCCTTGCATTTGGCGAAAATAGGTGCGTGCTGCTTTCAGAGTTTCGCGGATTAAAACAATATTATATCATAATTGTACAACTGTACTAAATCAAAATGCATGCGAGACGAGACACACAGTCTCATTCTTAATTGTGTAGCAATTGCATCAATGCTCAATGCTCACTGCGAAATATTATTTATTCGCATGCTAACCAAACACACGTGTTCCCCTCTCGGTCAGTAGAAAAGGGGTTCGGGAAGTTATTGATCCGCTGCGATGCGGTGCACATTGCGCATGCGCCAGGATAACGCACACATCCAATTATATGCATGAAAACAATCGGACTTGTGGCATGCCACACTTGATGTGCATGTAGTTTTGAAATTATAAATCTACAACTTTGTACTATATATTTCGATGAACGAATCAAATCAGTTGGCACACCCATATTGATATACTACCCTATCCCCTTATTAGTCGTATAACTCACATACTGGTCGACACTGATCAACTTGTTGGAGCCATAACATGATGATACATATAACTATATAACACAAGCGACTCGGGTCAGGCGATGACTCATCGCCATTCGTACGTCCTCGTGTGTCCTCTAACACCAAACTGTACGACGACCGAACACAACAATCCGAACACCACAAACAGCGCACCATGCTGAACGCTCGAACATCGAGGGCGATGCACGTAGTCGGTTGGAGGAAGTGCCGAATGGTTTTACGCAGTGCTAAACGTTTACGATGATAAGCGTGTGCTCCAGTTCCAAGCGGCGACCGACATTCCCAATCAATTTATAGCTACGCTGGTTGTTGTGGCGAGTGTTGAAGCGCGTGTGTCGTCATCATCATCACCCGTCGCGCGTCAACGCCACTCTATTTAGAGCACAGCCACTGCCGTCGCCACACAGCCGCAACAGCGGACTATGATGGACCGCATGCGGCCCCTGTGATGTGCCAGCGTATATGCTATGTTTGGATAGATTAGCAGCGAACACAATTGATTAAAATCAAAACAATGTACAAAAACTACAGACTGAGCCGTCTACACGTGTAGAAATATCTTGCGTGTTTAATGTTTAATCGATCGATTTGAAGACACGCACTTTATTTCGAACACACTTTGAATCATTTTGAACGGTCTGATCTAATAACTTTGCCAACCGTGGGCGACGAGACTGGGCGAATGAGTCATGCAAAACGACGACGGGTAGACCAATGCAAGTGACGTCATGATGACAAATTGAAATCAATTGTTGAGCAGCAGTCATCTCTATCCGCCGTTAGTGAGTTTCTCCATGATGTTATGCCATCCGAATTTGTCGCTAATTCTCTGCGCTGTTCGGTGGACATCGTCCACAGTCATTTCCTGTAGTACTTTGTTGATTTCGTCGTCGTCTGCCACGGGCTGGATGCATGGAACGTCTGCGTCTGACGGTTCGGCGGCAGCGACATGCTGAATCTCTCTTCTCTCGCTGGGCAGCATATTGTGCTGGCTCAATGGCATCTGTGGCTGGAGCGACCAATCGGACAGTGTGATCACGATGTCGGGATAGAGTTTTTCAACGAGAACTTTTGGATACGAATCGACAAACGGATGCAAGGACGCTTGTTCAATTGCTTGTTCAATTGGTGTCGTATCGTCGGGCAACGGAGACGTCTTCGGTTTCGGCCGATCCTTTTTCGATGGTCTCGGCTTGTAGACTCGTCGCTTCTCAGATTTCCTCCGATCCGTTTTCTTCCGCGATGGTTTATTCAGATCAACTGTCAATCGGAATTTACGCGATCGGATTCGATTTTTCGAGGAACTCTCGGTTTTGGCTTTACTCTTGATGGGTGGTTTGTTCTCTTTGGATGGAGAGGTTGCACCACATTCTTCGATGTACTTGCGTGGTTTCTTGCGTTCGCGGGTGGATCGGGTCGAGTGTGCTGATGTTGATGGCTGAGGCGACTGAGACATTTGTGATGGTGGCTCCGGTGGTTGTGGCCTGGGAGCTTCCACAAGTTCGTCGATTTCGTCCAGCGATCCGACCGGATCCAAGCGTAACATGGACATATTGACGATATACAGACAGGACGACTGGTGGTTACACGTACAAGGCAGCACTGAGTATATACAATATAAATTCGTTTGTATTTATAGGCAAACATCATTGAAAGCGATAGTATTGCATTTGCGTGATAGTGATAACTCATCAGTTTCGTCTGTCTAATTTATTTGAGTTCAAACAATTTATGTTCAAGCAAGTGCTTTTAGATGCCAAATTTCAGATTAGAACTTCCATCACTGTAACATGTGGTTTGTGAATGCATAATACTGCCAGTAGGAAAAACAATGCTTTCATCACATTGACATGTGTATAACATTCAGAAGTCCGAATTTCTCCAACCAAATTCCGATATAATTTATATTTATATTTTATACACGATAGTCGTAAAAGACTGGATCAAAAGTAATGTGCAAAATAATTTTTGAGCCACTGGTAATTCCACTTCAAGTTGATTTCGAAGATGCTGAGGATGATGATGACAACGACATTAACGAAGACGACAGTGATGCAGATAATCACAGTGGAGATGACGACAATGTATCTGCATTGACCGACGATGATGATCTGAGTTGGTTGTATATTGATGACTCAATCGCTTCATCAACCGCTTCCTCCACCGGACCGCTACATTCATGGGAAACGTCGAGTGGCTACAGCGACATTTCGTTTGCATCGGCTGCGAACTTGGACGATGGAGAGGCCGACGATTCGGACAGTTTGGATGACGTAACTTACGAAGAAGCCTTACATAGGTCTCTGGTCAAGATGTTGCAAGCGAGATATGCAACTCATTCTGATGCTACCATAATAGCTAACTTACAAAAACTTAAGGATGTGTTGGCTAGTATGCATCCGGTTGCTAATATTGGTTCTGTTGATTCACCAGACGAAGTGTCCACCATTGATTTTGAATTGGACGACGAGGCCGGCGATTCCGCTGGGTCCAACATGTGCAGTGGAGTTAAATCTGATGAACATGACACGGCCGGTTCGGCCGATGATGCTGAAGTTGTTGTCAATGTCGAAAACTCCGACAAATAGATTCGTAGGTACCAGATAAGACTCGGCGTAGAACGTTATGAATTTGTGAAACTACTCATCTTTTTTTCCTAAATATAAATGTCGTACTTTGTACCCATCAATTTGTAGCATTTTCAATTTGATCAACACCAATGTTTGATGGGGCGATGAGACTACATAATGTCGGATCCCACAACACTATGCAATAGCTCGTTGGCTCAAATCAAGTGTTTTGTTCGTACACCTTCTCCAAATGCTTAGAAATGCACTTATTATCATGCACGTATTACTTATTATCAAGCTCCAAATAACGACGAAATGATGTACACGCCTGCTAGCAAGTCTTCTAATACTCGCTGCACTGAGAGTATGCCATGTAATGCAGGTTAATTGATATCATTGTCGGGCTGTATTTCATCTCAGTTGCGGTTTCTTCGTGATTGTATACTCACTGACAGACTTCTGTGTTAAACTCTCGCTTATCAATGAAAAGAGTTAATACGCTGCATTCGGATGCAACCGTATGATACAGCCCAGAAATAAACTTAATTCCGTGGGATTTTCTTTCTGTGAGTCAGGCCGAATTTGCGGTCATTCATACGCGTGATGCGTGCTGATGTGAGAACGGAGCGTTTGTGGAAACCGCACTGTCCTGCGTTCGAGATTAAATTGAATAGCACAACAAACACTCGACACGTCCAAGCCTGTATACGTCCACTGCATCAGTGAGTGGGAGTCTTTGTGCATGCTCAGTGGCGCTTTTAATTACTGCCATCATAATAACGCCAGGCTTGGTCCACGCGCGATGGGTCAGCGCAGCAGCTGCATGTGGAATGCGGAATGCGCCCGCACAAACATATTTCGTACTCACATGATCACTCACATGAGTTTATCATGCGTCCGAAATCGCAGCGAGACTCGAGCTAAAAACGCGTATAATTTTCGCACACGCACGATGTGTGAAGATGAGCCGGCATGTGTGTTAAAATCGCATGTCTGTATGTATATATGTTTGAATGTGTGCATGAGATGCGATGTGTGGCGGCGGAACGGTTCAGTCACCGAAAACTGGTTTCAGTCTCGAGACTAACGACTGAACAGCACACGCGAAAAACGCTACGCAGCATAATAAACATCATACTTCAGCATACAACATACAACCAGTCGAGACGCAACAAACGTCGTTTGGTGGTGCGCGGCACAGTTTCAAAACGATGCTGCTGATGCTGCTGCGGCTTTTGATGTAGATGACCGCGTCCGCGTCGTCATAATGAAAAATGAACCGCATGCACATGCACAACTTTCCGTTTGCTTTCCCTAAACGGCGCGGAGCTCGTGTGTGTGCCGTATGCTTTGATGTCGAACATATCATACCATACACATGTGCACGCAGTGCGCGCAGGTACAATATAATGCGCATGCTCACCGGCCATTACCAGAGCTGTGCGCTTTGCTTTGCGCGCTAATGCCGAATACGTGTGTCCATCCAACCAAATATGGCAATCCTTTGTGTGCACACGTGCCTGGTATTCTCGTGAACGCTGTTCTGTTTGTCGAGGCCGGATTCCGTGTGCTAAATACACCGGCCGACAAATTGTTCCAGCCATTCGGCGTCGTGAATAATGACATAATCCAACTGGACTTTATTTCTCATCCACTCGATTGAAAAATATTATGTACTCACATATTACTATATTCATGTTTACAATGCGAGCTCGCTGCACATCGCGCCGCTGTTTCGCATTACAATATAGCGTTGCTGCTGCTGAGTCGTGCAACAAGACGACGCGTTCAATGCCGACGTGTGCGTTAGAGCTCTGTGCCTGTCTGTTATTGTCGTGGTAATTGACCTTGAGCTCAGTTCGGTGCGCCCACGCAGCAGCAGACCTCAACTCACGAGCACGGCTGGCGACGCGACACGACAAGTCCGTCGTGTGCATGAGAGTGACGCTAATACAATCCAAGCGCATGTGTTGCATAGTGCGGCCGAATCGATTGATTTAGTTGGCTTATAGAAGCGGCAACACGAGCGGAACAGTTTAGCATAAATAAGCAGTCGTCGTCGTCGTCGTCAATGCTCGTTGATGCGTGTAGGCGACCACCGCCGATTGGTAGCGCGCCAACACTGCTGATGGCGACTCGTTCGATAAACCGCCACCCGATTGAACTTAATTTTCTCGTATTTTACCGGAGCACATAAGCTCGTATCAAATCGTTCAAAAACCAAATCGTGTCGAAGATTCGGAAATATATCGACAGCGTCTGCTGGCATTCTACACGTTTAACCTACTTTTTGAGGCAAACTTGATCACACGTTGTCGGAAGGATGGAACTTTTGGGTATACAACGTCCTTCATGTGTCATAGACTTGATGAACTCCAATCTATATCCTCTATATCTTCCACAGGATGTGGTGGACAATCACCGGCAACTTTGGCAACATACTGCCCATCGACTGGACCAAGTCGTACGCCCGACAAATGCACATGCCCGCTCTGCAGCTGGGCTCCATCACAGCCCAGTCGAACGGCCACAGCGATCCTTCGTCGGCGATGGAGCGAAGCACCAAATCGCGGCGCTCCGACAAAATGCAGACGAGCCGCAGCAGCTATGGCGGCGGCAGCAGCAGTGGCGGCGACGACGACAGCGACAGCGACGAGGCGGTGGCCAACGATCTCGATATGCACGCGCTGATCCTGGGCGGCATGCAGCACATGGACGCCGATGCCCCGATTCAGACGGTCGAGGAGGTGATCAAGGAGATCGACGATCTAATGGACGAGACGACGCCATCGGAGTGCGGCGAGTCGATGGCCTCGACGGCGGCGATGAGCACGTCAATGGAGAAGTCCGATGCAATGGAGAAGGCGAAAGAGGTGCTGGGCGCGCCGTTGTATGCGGAGAGTGAGTATCTTGAGGCTCTATTTTTTATAGGGCCGAAACAATATAATTTCACACAGTAATATCCGTTAATATTATCGATGACTTCTCATGATCCATCCCTCGTGCCCATATAACTAAGCAATATCCACCTCGTTTCCGCAGAACTGCAAAGCCTCAAGACGACGCAGCTGAACGAGCTTTACGTCGAGATGGAGGTGCTCATTCGCGAGTTCTCCGAGACGCTGATCGCGGAGCTGGCGCTGCGCGACGAGCTGGAGTACGAAAAGGAGCTGAAGAACACATTCATCTCGCTGCTGCTCGGCGTTCAAAACAAGCGCAGGCAATTCCATGTGCAGAAAAAGCGCGGCAAAGCTATGTTGGCCGCGCAGCTGGGCAACAAGCAGCAGCAGCAGCCAGCCGGTATGTGGATGAAGAACATGGGACATGAACAACGTTTGATTCTAACAGACGATTTCTCGCACACAGGTCTGGACCCTAAATATCTGACCACTGTAATTCCGTACCACTTGGACAATGGGCCGCCAGACAATCAGGCGCTGCAAGTACTCATTAAAAGTAAGCAGCCGAACACATGACGAACCCAAAATAGATTAGGCCGGAGGGAATTAACCATGATTCTATTGTCTTATTTTCCTTCAGTATTGAAAGCCATCAACGAGGACAGTCCGACCGTGCCGACGCTGCTGACAGACTACATCCTCAAGGTGCTGTGTCCGACGTAAGTGCCATGTGAGCACGTGAAGATTAAGTGGAATTTCTGTAATGCAATGCGCCAGCAACACGCGCGGCGATGTCAACCAAACCACCACGCTAGCCGCTCTTATTTGATCAGGATTCAGGAGGCGCGATGCATGCATTATATTATTTCAACAGCAAATAGGCGATTATGATCTGAGAGAAATTGTAGTAGTTGATGCAGGTATGGTGATTGATTATGAGGCAAGCGAAAAGGGACGAGATAACCAAAGACACTGCGCGGTGTATTAGAGATATTATATTGATATTTTGTATACATCCGACCGATTAGATAATATTAGTTACGCTTCTGCAGCTCGAAGTTTCTGGTTTGCCATATTAAAAATTATATCCATTGTGTGTATGCACGCACCCCCGTTATCCCCAGCTAAAAGAGGATCGACGAACAGAGTAGAAATACACGCAGTAATAATGACATGCAATATTCGTAAGCATTTTTCTGAATAAACCAATGATGAGAAACCTACGCCATCCTACTTGACGACTACAACTACAAGTACATTATATACACATTAAATTATACACTGCATAACATACGATATTTCAAGCAAATATTTCCTCGTACCGCTATAGTAATACATACATATACATTACATAATGTTCAATATATTGTATTCAGCACCGAAACAAATCACGCTCTCGACAAAACCTGCAACCCTCAAACACACACACACATCAAAGCCTCTGGTCCCGTATGTCCCCATATATAGTCATACACATACACACATACACTAGTGCTCCTCGTATACTACTGCGATTATAATGTATATAATAATGTGTTTTTCAGACACCCACTTAGAATAGCAATTTTAAGTGATTTTGTTTAGTTTCGTTCCGTTTTGTGAGTCCAATCTGTTGATATTAATTGAGGCGCTTTAAACGAATGGTGAGTCATTTGTCACTCTATGCTATGCTAAAATCGAACAAACCCATGTAAAGTATCAACTGTCCAGCGTCTATAAGTCGAACACACACAAAATCATATTCAAATTCAACATGCCTACATTATCAGAATTATCCTCATTTATTTTTCGCTACACACATATTTTGATAATAAAATCGTCTGTTCAAGCTAAATTAATATATATGAAATATATGGAAACCTGCTTCTAAATAACAATACATTGCAAGTGTTGGCATTTTTGTGAGATAGGAGATTTTTGACATATCCATGTTTTTCAAAAGGTTTGGAACCAAATAGCCGTTGAACATTTCGTTGGAACGTCTCCTAGCGCCACCTCGTGGCAGTCTGACATAACTGCCAAGTCTCCAAACCGACAGTGTTCACCATTTCATGTCGCTCTCTCTTCTCCTGTCATTGTGTGATATCCAATCCGAGCAAAATTGGATACTACATATCTACTGGCCTACTGGTGTATTGTTGGGTTTGGTTTTTGGTTTGGTGGATAAATCATTCGTTCGCTACACTTGTTCGCCGTCGCCGTGTTTGTTTCCGTGTCCGCCCCGCGTATAGTGCAACTGTGTGTGTGTGCGGAAGCCCCAGACCGAATCGCGTCCGTGTCCATTTCAATTCGAGTGCATAGTGAACTTCTGTGAACGCCCCCATCAAATCCATACTCTAACCAGAAAAAAACCGAAACGCAGAGACATGGCGTTGAAAGTGCAAGTCGGTCAAAGTGAGTACAGTAGTTTTTCGTCGCAATATGCGTGTGAATCACTTGGCCAACACAATGCAAAACTTTGTAAGTTGCGTTAGTTGCAAATGTGGGTCGTCGCGTGGAATCCCGCACAGAGCTGGGAAACGCCCACCAGCTACGGCCACATAAAACCCCGCAATCATAATATCGATCGCCGTTGCCGTGGCTTGTGTCGCACCAGAGAAATCGACACAACGCAGGGGCATTATTGCGGAATTGCGCAATAATGTCTGACGCACGGCGGCGCACGGCCATCGATTAATTCCGGGGCGGTCATTGCGTTGCGCCGTATTTGCGCTGCTCGACCGACCCAAGTGGGGGTGCAGAAAATATTGATTTATTCACACGGTGGTGGTTTGTTTGAATGTGTGTAGAGTACAATATTTCATGTTGGTGTGCGTGCAAAATCTCCAAAGGGTGAAGTGCGGTGCCGATTGACCATGTGAGTCACTTTGGGGCCGGAGAGAACGCGTGCGAAAGAGCCGACGAATGATTGTTTTGATTCGTCTCGAATTCTCTCGCTCTTTCGGCCCCAAGGTTGCTGCATGCTCGCGGCTCGCACGCACCTGTGGGTGAATGGTGGGTGGGGTGGGGCGGTGATGCGATATGCGCGTTGCGGTGTGTTATTGTTTTGATGCATTCTCCTCGCCTTCATTATCGCGTGCTTCGCGCGTGCGCGCAGAGATCATGAACGAGGTGGTCCGCTACAAGGGACCGGCCAGCAAGAAGCCGGGCGGCCCCGCCGTCAAGGCCGGCGCTGTGGAGTGGCGCATCCTGGTCGTCGACAAGCTGGCGATGCGCATGGTGTCGGCGTGCTGCAAGATGCACGAGATCAGCGCCGAGGGCATCACGCGTGAGTCTGCACATAGTACTATACATACGTTGATTCCCATGGCATTGCACTTCGTCAATAAAAATATAGATAACACGTTGGTCATTTTAAGTCTCCGTTCAGACACAAAAGGAACAACATTTACAATGAACACTTTTCAAATTCTTCTACATAGTCAACGGTCCTGCAACATCTCGATCACCTTCGAAATATATTCGCCGCTAACCCTTGCAAAACGACCTATTTTCTCGATTTCGACTTCTCTATTTGATTGGAATCTCTTTGACTGGAGCAATTTTTTTTTTCGAATTTGGTGAATGATAGTAGTCGCTGAGGGCCAAATCCGATTATGACCTTCGTTTTTAACTATTCGTGAAACTGTTGTATTGACTTGGTAGAAGAAACTTGTTTCCCCTCATGTGTTTAGGCTATTTCGGACTTTATAAGCCTCAAATATGAAATAGTATGGTCTATGTTCATTTTATTTATATTTTTCGATGAAGATTCGTGGCTATTTGTGCACTGAGATGAATTTCGATTGAACTCCGAAGATCAGTAATAGAGACATGGAGACTACTGTCACAAATGTATCACACAATTTAGCCTAATCGCGCTTGATCGACCCTAAACACTATTCCGAAGAATCAATAGTTCGATAGTGCGGTTTAGCGGCAGTCATTGCCCAAAGAGTTTTCTCATGCCCAAAAACTAAAGCACTATATGTCACATTTTTTATCGATATCTTTTTTTATCTTCCGAAAATATTTAGTTGATTTTTTCTCGTTTTCGACGATAACTGTCAAATTTTTGTGTCTACCCGGGCCGCATTTCTATCTCGATTTCACACAACCATCCACGTGTGAAGGCAGAACGTTGTTCAGTGCAATCCGAGAGTCGAGAACGCTATGCTTCCCCAGATGT
>JANTBZ010000006.1:465754-482865 GCA_024741255.1 Exechia fusca
TATATAAACATAGTTGACAAACAAAGTAGAGATTTGTTGAGTCCCGGGCCGCCGTCCTACTAAAAACTGACGAAGACTCAGAATTTCTTTCATGTTTTGCTCTCTTCCGGAGGCCATACCTCCCAGACGGCTGGCCATACGTCACTGGGAGTCACATCAATAAATTCGTAATTGACGGGAGCATCAATTTCAAAAAACAAAAAATTTACAGAAAATATGTATGTAAACCTACAGACGGAAATGATATGGCCTGGTATCCCGCAAAACATGCCCCACCTTACCCTACATTATATCTGGGAATTCAATTGAAAACCAAATAGATACATGGATTTTTTTCAGTACAGCATTACCCGACTTGAGAATAATGTTGTTCAGGATAATTGAACATTATTTCTATACCCTTCGTTCGACCCTGAAGTTCCGGCGCTTCGCCCCATCATCACTCACCCAGCAGTCGCCAATGAACCGGTGTTGCAATGCGTCAGCACTCGCACCGGCTGCTCACCATTGACGGTGCCTAGAATTGCAGCCGCGCCAAACGTGCCGATCGCCTGATTGTCGGCCAGATCTTTGGCCAGCATCGCCTCGGTGGCGGCGAGGAATCTGTGTGGATAGGTTTCCATTATGAGAATATGAGCAAATTTTTATTTTTCTCAACGTTTTTTTTCGAAAATAACCTGTGCTTTTTCGACATTTGTGCATATTCGACTAGATTTAAAAACAGCAAACATTTTATTTCTCGATTGGGAACAGGCTGATTTCCACTTATTGAGCCAATATTTGGCTTCGGTTATTTTGTCTTCATCAAATAGCAATGATAAACAAACACACAACATAAATTTGAATCGATGGTTTTGGAGAGGCTCGTATTCTCGAGTATCGTCGTCAGAAAAGTAGCTTCACTAAAACCTCTGTCAAATTTTCTACAAGATCGTATTGTCACGAAATGTTGAAAGGTATTCTTTTGAAGATTCAAAAAATAATAATTTTGATTCCGTCTTTGAAGTTTCATTATTTTGAAGACTGTTAATCCCACGAGTTATTTATGCCAAAACCACCAACTCAACTCACCGCTGCTTCATCTCCTCCACATCGACGCTGTCGTCCTTCGACATCGCGTTCGCCAGCTGAATCAGCTCATCGGCGGCGATCTTCATGTTCACGGCCGTCGGCCGCGCCGACACCAGATAGTTGAGCTTGCCCTCGACCTCCTGGCGCAACGATCGCTTGTCGGCGAACGATTCGGCGTAGATCTCGACCGCCAGCGAAAGGCAGCCGACGATTGCGATCGCTGGGGCGCCGCGCACCTGCATTTTGTTGATCGCCTGCAAGTGGGTATAAGGACAGTATATTAATCGATTATACACCTAAACCTCCTATAACACGGTAGATACGTTTCTGAGAACACCGTAAGAACACGGTGTTCTAAAATACAGAATAAACCTATTTAAAAAAGGCATACGTTTCAAATTAGAACGGAAACCCCTTAATATTATTTTAAATGTTGGTTTTCTTTTGAATCAATCAAGTTTTTTAACGGATATTTATTCATTGTTCATAATTCATTATATAAAATTGATTATAATTATATGCTTCATGCGGAATAATCGAGAACTGCTCATATCATAAAAAAAATCCTCAACCTAAACCGTTTTTTATATCGTATAACTTATAACCAAGGCCCGGAAGTTAAGGGCCTAAAAAAGTGGCTAAAAACAGTGAAAAAGGGTCTAAAAACCATGATTTTTTTATGTTTATGTATACAAAAATTCATAATAATTCGTTGACAGATTTTAGTTATTCAAACGTTTACCGAAAGAAAAATTCTACACCTCATCACGATTTGTTTGAGTCTATAAATATTTCGATGCAATAGACTGTCTATATTAGACTGTCCAATGCAGATAACACGACACATACTATAAGAGACTATGTTATAGGAGGTTTAGGTTGATGTTCAGGATTATTTTATGATGAGTTCTATATTATTCAGCATGAAGCATAAAAAATGAAGTACGTCAGGGCCTGACAAATTGCGTTTTGGCACCCAGAAATGAAATGAACGAATTTACTTAACATGAAAAATACGTCCAAAACAATTTGAAAACAAGTATTTTCCATACGTTATTGATAAACCAATAAATTAACAAAATCAGTAAAACTTCAAGGCCCCAGATCGCATGCCGAATCGAATTGACTGAAAAAAATCTCAAAGTTTCTGGTCGATTACTCTACCAGTAGCAGAAATATGCTGAAAAGAAAGCAGTAACATTGCCGAGAAAGAAATATAAATTGGTATACGGTATAAAACGAGTTTGTTGGGTAAATATCTCGATTTTTTTTGCATCAACAATTGTATTCTAGCGATAATGCTGTAGAATTTAGAATGTAGAACAATGCTGTAGGACACAGTGAAATATTCTGATTGATCGGGAATAATCGGATTTTCCTGGATAGCGATCATGATCGATATTTTTCGTTCGATCCGCCTACCTTCCAGCCATCCTCGACGCCGGCGACGCGAATGTACTTGGACTGGACGGGCAACAGGAGCTGGTCGAGGATCTCCAGCGATCCGGCGGCGTATTTGATGGATTGTAGGCTCATTGTGGTGTGTGTTGGTTGTCGATTGGAGTGCTCGTGTTTGGGCGGAGGAGGATTGAGAAACCGCTTCGTCGTCGTCGGTCGAGCTGCGATTGCGAGTGTTATTCGGCGATTTATATTTGAATGGTATAAGGTATAATCTACATAAGTCGGAGTCTTTGTTTTGTGTATATATGAGTGCCGTTATTTGCCCTATCAAGAATGTGCGCGGAACATACGGCGAAACGGGGCAATCTTGCGGACTTATTCAAATTGGTTTTAGATCTTCATGTTTTGCGAATAACGTCTATATGATGTTACCCAAAATAGAGTTATCGGATTCAAAATAGCAATTAATTTTATCAATTAACTTATTAACTTAATTCGGTGAAATCCGTTCAAATAAAATCTCTTGAAGCGACAAACAATTGAGAATCAAAGTCGTATAAACGACTCTAAAATTACTATTCTAAAATAACTATTTCAAGGGTCTTATTCTTATTGTAATAGAAATTTAAGACATTGCATTTGTATTTTCACTTGTGTTTTGGGTATTTAAAAAAAGTCTCTGTAAGCTTGAAACTCCGCTTAAGATTGTTTCTGGCTCAGGGCGGTTTCATAGTAATGTCCAGAAATTCGGTCTAACTGTTCTCGAAATACATGGGGTGGGCAAGTTTGCCCCTGCGCCCCCTACAACGAAAACCGCAAAAACACGAACACGTTTCTCGTACACAACACACTTTGTCGCGGACTTTTGTTATCGTAGTTTTTGGTCCGCATGTAGGTTACGGTTTTAGCTGTTATCTGATTCGTGTGGTCGTCGTTGTCGTCGTCGCTTCAGCTGATAAGAAGCCCCTCACACATATATATACACACATGCACGCATACACACTCACACACACACACACACACAAACACTCGCGATACGATCCAATATCAATATATTCTGCCGGTCCAAGCTATACATTTATAATCACTTTATAATCCACTTGCGCGTACCTTGCAAATCTGAATAACTTCACTGCACAAAATTCGCGTACACCGCGCGGAATGTGTTTGCTTCTAGGAAAATGCTCGCGCGCGCTGCTCGGTGTACAATTACGGACTACGGATGCAAATGCTGGCGGTGCTAATTGCTGGCGTGGACGCCCGACGGCCGACGACGGTGGTGGCGGCGGAATTTGGAATATATTTGGCACTCTGCTCTTGCTCTCAGCTCGCGAACGCGAATGCGCGAAAATGACCGGTTATGTTGTTTCTTACTGATTTTATTTTGCCACTTGCCGCCACACACAGCTGATTCCGACTGGCTCATAGCATAGGTGGTGCAAGTCAGACAAGACATTTTCCGGAACATTGTTTGGGAAGTTATGAAAATGAGATGAGATAGAAATTAATTCAAATAAGGCAAATTAGTAAAATTTAGAGTCAAACAATCATGCGGATAATCATAATCATATAAATCATAACTAAATGGATAAAAGAATCGAAGGATGAAAAAGAAAATATATGGTGATGTATTTCCCCGAACTTGTATTGAACAAACAAAAATTATATGTCGTCCGTTGCGAATTGATTTTGATTTGATTTGGTTTGTCATATGCTGTTTCGTTGTTCCAATTGGTTATCTCAGTAAACATTAAAAATATACAAATCCACTCGCATGACTATGACTATTAATTTTTTTGTCGGAAATCTTGCTGTTTCAACAAAGATCGATTAATAGAACATCTACTATTAATCGATCTTTGTTGAAATTTTGAAATTTACACATCTACTTGCACAACTAATGCTGCTAACTATTGATCGATTCACTATTACATACGGCGCTGTTCAATGCCAGATGGCGCTCAGTTCGGTGAAAAGATATTAGTCCAAACCGCGAAACTCCCAACGATCGAATCGAGCGCAACCACAGCAGTTTAAATCTGAATCTATGCCGCATTTTAATTGAATGCTAGTTGTTATAATTGCCGAAGGCATCTGGGCTGCTGAATGTTACAGAGTTGTATAGTTGCATTT
This sequence comes from Exechia fusca, assembly GCA_024741255.1. Lineage (NCBI taxonomy): Eukaryota > Metazoa > Arthropoda > Insecta > Diptera > Mycetophilidae > Exechia > Exechia fusca. The sequence goes on from JANTBZ010000006.1 coordinate 470,360, forward strand.
TGTATGTTCGTGGATGTGCAACTTTCTTCATTTCGAATCGTTGCAACTTTCGACCTATATTTTGTATGTTCGTGGATGTGCAACTTTCTTCATTTCGAATCGTTGCAACTTTCGACCTATGAATTAGTGACCGTTCGCGCTTTTAAATAGAATTCAAGATTTAATATTAACTGTCCATAGACAGTTGATTTTATAGTATACTATATGTCTTTATTATACAAATATGACGATTGATGACCACAATATTCTAAACACGCATTGATTATTTCCAAGGATTGTTGCTAAAAAACGCATATTTATTAGATTGGTTCAATATTTGAAGATGAAACATGATCTTTTAATTCTGATCTTTCCACTTATAATAACTAACTGTGCGTGATTGTATATTCACAATCCAGATCACTCCAATAGTTTCCAAATAATATAGCACATTTATCACGTAAATGCACATAATGACGTACAATAAAATGAATTCATGAATTCGCACGGATTGATCAAATGAACGCATTGTATTCCACATGCCGGTTCGAATCTGAATCTATTGCTGCAATTTTATTGAACGAGTTTATCAAACTAAACTACGAAATGTGTGTGTGTGAATATTTCTGTTTGTGTGTGTTGCAAAAATGTGCAGAAGGCTGGCTGCTGGGCTGGTGAATGCTCCAGACTTGTATAGTTGATGTATTGTAGTATGTTCGTATATCCGTTTCGTCGTCCCCATTCGCTTTACTCCTCCTCCTCCTCGTCCAGCATCGCCTTGAAGCTGAACGGCGTGAACACGTAGCCCAGACCCGAGTAGAACTTGCTCATGAACTCGACCCAGTGGAGACGCAGCGTGTGCAGGAAAGCGGACAGACCCTCCATCATGACCAGAATGGCGAGCGTGAACAGCGACCAGGCCATGAAGATGACGGCCAGGAAGATGGATCCGTAGTACGAGTCGGAGTGCAGGCCTTGGGTCAGCACCATGTTCCACAGCACTTCGGACAGCTCTGGGGGGTGGAGGATTGGATAAAATGTCAGTGATGATCGCATTACATAGAACATAGAAATGATACTGGCTTCTCATATGAATTTTGAACGCGTTTTGTATTCCTACAAACATTGATCTTAACGATTTAGAATCCGTTCTCTTATAAACCGTAAAATATAGCATGTGTCGACATTTTAACAAGATATAAATTTCAATTGGAAATTATTGAAACAGAAGTGTAATTTAGATCTTCTCGAAAATATCAATGCCTTCAATTCTACATTGTTTTTGGGGAAAACATGTTTTTCTCGTTCCACGCTTGTCTATAAATGTAAAGAAGAGAGTAACAAGATTTCTATATGTCTGTCAGATTGATTTTTACAGATTTTTCCTGATGTTGCATGGATATTACCAGTTTGTTACGTAATCCTCTGAACAACTCTAGAGTTATGAAACATAGGAGTAAAATATTTAGGTATGACATATTGGACATGTAAATTTCGTTCTTTTTATATATGGTATATTTTCGAGCATGATCTCAACCCGAAACCGGGCCCAAAACATTGAATAGGCAATATCTCCAATGATCTAAGCCTAGGACTAAAAATCATCATGATTCTCATTTCAAGGAGCACAAAATGCAAAAGAAATGTTATATGGAAGACATAATTTCAATGATAAATGGGCACATTCGTCGGGCACTAAAACCAGTCCAAATACTCACGGGCATGCGCCAACGACAGCGCCCACAAACGCAGATACGACGCCGTATGCGAGATCGTACTCAGCACGTACTCGATCGTATGGATGGCCTGGTGGATGAAGATCTCGCTCATCGGCTCGTCATCGTGGTCGCCATGGCCACCCTCCGCCGCGGCGGCCAGCGAGGCCGGCTCCTCCGTCTGCTGCTCCGGCTGCATTTCCATGCCCTGATTGATGTCACCGTTAGCGTGGGCCTTCACACGTCACATACACACACAATGTTTGGTTTTCAAAACGGAATGGACTGGAAAGGGGTGGAGGGGAGGAGGAAGCGGAGAGGGTCTTGCGGAAGACGCAGGACTTCATGCACCGCACAATACTGGCTGGCTGGGTGATTGTCGGTATTTTTTGGGTGCAGAATTCGAGAGTTCCGCGGTCGGAATTACGCGGTATTGTTTCTTTGGATTTGCTTCGCTGGTATTTTTTGGTTTGTATAGAAAAGAAGTAGTCCTATTTGAAACATGATTAAAAGCACGATTTTTATCTTCTAAATTTAAATTTCAATAGTTATTGCTGATGGCAGAAGTGGCATGAAATGGCTCTCGAAAAAACGGTCCGACAGGGCACACAATTCGAAAATACGGAATAAATGCCACCGGTTTTTCGTGTTTAGCAGAATATCGTTAGTTGATACATAACAACTTTATACGGGCAAAATGTGGAGAAGGCATTTGGATAACCAAAAGGTTTTTAGTTTTTGAAAATCGATTGGAAAATACAACATTACCGGGTGTTGTCCGGTTGAGAGGCATAATAATACGATTTGTTCCATGACGTTTAGCTGATATCGAATATCCTCATGACAAAGCGAGTTTGTCATGAGGATTTTCTCTCGAAAGCAAGATGTAATATGTCGATACTCCCAAATTCAATTTTTGTCTTCAGTTCCCTCGAATTTGCACCACAAAAATACCGCCCTATCGCACACACGACATCACATCATCCCAACTTACCGCCTGCTTCTTGCGCTGACTCAGAATATACAGCGGCTTGCTCAACAGCATCCACGGAATGCACAACAGCCCGATGAACACGAACGCCATCTGCAGCGTGCCCTGGAACGAGAACATGAACTCGTTGCAGCCCTCCAGCGGCGGCGTCTTCGAGAACAGCATCATGTTGATGAACATAATCAGCACCGACGGCGCACATCCGGGCGAATGCGGCTGCGGGTACCGCGGTCCATACCAGAACCACTTGAAGAACATCATGAAGCACATGTACGCGAACAGCAGCAACAGGAACAGGATCTGCGGCACGAACTCGAACAGGATCGACGACGACTTGCGGAAGTGCTTGAAGTTCACCACGCTCATGCAGACGCCAAAGATCATGTGCACCACACCAAAGATGATCGACAGCTTCATCTTGTACGAGTTCAGGAAGATGATCTTGTTCACCGCCAGCTGCCACACCGGGTCCAACCCGATCGGATAGATCTCCTCCGTCAGCGCTTCGTACTGCGGATTCATCTGCAACTCGGGGCTGTGCAGGATGGTCGACTCGTTGTACACGTTGCGCCACTGTGACCCGAATATGTTCATCGACTTGCTGAACACGTCGTTGTACACGAAACCGGTGTACACCGAGAACAGACCCATCAGCAGAATAATGTATCGGCCACCGAAGAAAATCACCCAGATCTCGCCGCCAATGCGCTTGGCCGCCAGCTTCTTCTCCCACAGCACCATCCACAAACCGAACAGAGTCATAATCAAGCCATGGCCGACATCGCCGAACATCACGGCGAACAGGAACGGGAACGTGATAATCGTGTACAACGCCGGATTGGCCTCCCGGTACGAAGCCACTCCGTAGGCGTCGATCAGGTTCTGGAATCCGCGCGTGAACTTGTTGGTCCTGTTGAACGTCGGCGGCGCCTCCGAGTACTGAATCAGATTCAGGAACGACTGAATAGTCGAACCCACGGCCTCACTGCCCTCGGACAGTGCCTTGCGCACCACCGGCAGATCGTTAATGGGCACCCAGCACTCGCCGATCAGGCACTTCTTGGACACGTCCATGTTGAACAAGTTCAGCGTGTGGTAGATGGCCTTCATCTTGCGCACCATCACGATCCACGCGGGCAGCTCCTTGGCCACGCTCACCAGCACGCGCTGCCGGTGGTCCTGCGTTTGGTTCAGCACCATGTTCAGGTCGTCCAGACGCGTGCGGACGCCGGTCAGCATCTCCTCGCGCTCCTCGTGCAACGACGGGCACGGATACAGCGAAGCATGGTACCCAGTGCACACCTTCTTGATGCGCGACTTGAGCTGCTCGCCCTGGAAGAACGCCACGAACACGGTCTTGTACAGCGGATTACCGGTCGCCGGATCCTCCAGCGCCGTGTCCAGTTCGACCTGGCGCAGGAAGACGTTGCCGCGCGAGATGCGCCACAGCATGCGCTCGAAGCCGGGAACGCGTTCGCGCTGGATGACGCCGGCGACGAAGCCGAGGCGGCCGCGGGCATTGGCGACGGCCGCCGGATCGTCGGGGATGAGGTTGGACTTCATCGAGTCCAGCGAGAGGGCGCCCTCGTGCTCGGCGAAGAAGGTCTGCGTCTTCTCGAGGACCTGACGGAGTTCGGTCAGCTCCAGGTAGTTGGACTTGAGGTTGACGGCGTTCTGGGAGAGCTCGAGGATCTCGTTCTCGGTCTTCTCGAAGCGCGCCTCGAGGTTGATGATGTCGCGCGGATTGGGCGCGCGCGGCAGATCGTTGTAGACCTCGGGGATGGCGACGCCGTCCTTCTTGAGTTCGGCCTCGATGTAGCGCAGTTTGCGCTCCATTTCGTCGCAGCGACGGACCTCGCTGACGAACTTGCGCTGGAAGGCGTTGACGTCGGGGTTGAGCTGTGGCCGGAGGAAGTTGAAGTAAGTATTTTGCCCACTTTTATCGTTGTGTAGGCTGTTTCAATATTATTGAACGATTGATTGATTAACGATATTTTGGACTCCGGAATGTAGTGATGGATCCATGTTAGATCCATTGTCAGATTCTAAGCGATCTATTATTTTTTTATTACTCCGAAATAAGGAGTGCGTCAGTCAAAAACGCATAACTTTTAAATTCAACATCTCATGAACCTGTACAGCTATCCTAAAAAGTGGAACAGATGATGGAAGTATATTCATTTTATGATTATTTCTTCAAGAAAAATTGAAAAATCATTTGATGTTGTCCAAGTTATCCAGCTTTTTCGAAATACCCTCCATTAGTCGTTTTCTGTAGTCTCTGTGACCTTCCTGGAGGCTGCGATCCATCGTTTCTTGAAATCATCGATTCGTTTGGATTTTAGAATTTGTCGACTCCAATCTTGTTTTTACTAGAGCTCAATAAGGCTCCATTGGCCGGAGTTATGGACAATTAGGTGAGTGCGCCTCCCTGGGCAAAAATGACATCTTTTTACTATTCTACCAATCAATCGTACAAGAGCTATGATGACATGACGCTAAATCAGGCCAAACAAACTAGACATCATAAGCTTTCGAATGAATGGTTGGAGCCTGTTCTAGAAGCATTCCTTGATATATAAATTTCGGTCCCAATGACTCACAAGTGATGAAAGATATACTAAGATCACCACACATGCAAATCACATGTAAAACCAATAACAAACAAACACACATTTGTATGGCTACACATACATTCACATTAGTTTTCAGGCGCGGTTTGTAGCCACTAGAACATTTATTGCGTCTATGTTCTTTGTTTTAGAAGTTTATAGCACTTCAGGCCTACCCCTGATTTGTTTTGCGCAATGTGGTCTTATCGAAAACCAACTTTATCTTCAAAATGGCGATTCGACCACATCGGATTTGTCTTCACAAGAGCTACCACTTTGTGGTGACCTTTAGCACGACACACACTAGCACGACACGCACAACATTTTTACTACCCACGCGATCGCGTTACATGTACGCATCGCACTACACTTGAACACGCACTCGTTCGATTAACGATCGCGCATAGCATACACCACACGCACTCGCTCGTATTATCAATAACACACACCACATATAGTTTACGATCGCGCATAACACACACCACATATAGTTTACGATCGCGCATAACATACACCACACGCACTCTCTCGATTATCAATAACACTCACCACACATAGTTTAAGATCGCGCATAGCGATCGCGCACTTACATTCATACATATATCATAAGATTTTAGTATAACCAGATGCTAGAACAACGCATCGGAAAACTCTGTGCAGGATAGATTATAAAAAGGGTTGACAACTGGAACTCGTGGCATTCACGCGACGACAGTTAAGACAAGCAGACCTATTATACAACCACGAAGAAATAAAGTGAAATAAAGCAAAGTGAAATAAACATTACATTTGGTGCCCCGTTTCGGCTGGATGTCAGTTCTATCTGATATCCCTGACTCACGACCAGGTAAGAACATTTATTCTTATTTTATTTTTTTATAGTGCAGTATATTGTTGATATTGTGAATAAATGAGTTGTGTGAATGCCAGAATCATAGAGTGTAATATTGACGAGGTAATATTTTTTTTTAGAATCTTTCAAACGCTACTTCAATTTAGAACATTTTCCAATCAGAAGCATCCACGAGTAATTTACAAAACTCGATTGAACCCCTTTTACCCAGTTTAGGACCACATATTCCGAATAACTGATAAATCAAAACAAAGCAATGGACGCGAATGCAATGAAAATGTTGCGCAATGCAGTGCGTGACATAACCGTATTTGACGGGGAGGACAAACACAAGGTTCGAGACCGTCTTGCCCAATTTCTTCATGCGGTCAAATTTAATTCTAATTCAATCGATAATATTCCGCTTTATCTAGAGCATGTAGTTAACAGCAAATTAACAGGTCGGGCATACAGAATATGTCGTACGCAGACATTTAATACGTGTAACGAATTGTCTAGTTTCTTGATAGAAAAATTCGCACAACCACTAACACTCGAAGAAATTAACGAGAAAATAACACGGCTAGTTCAGCGTGATGGTGAAACCATCGAACAGTTCGGCGAGAACGTTCAACAGCTTGTCCATATTTATGAAAACGAATATAGAAAAGTGTTTCAGGACGGCCAGTTCAACCACATTCAACGAACAGCCGTTAAAACGTTTGTGAAAGGCTTGTTGAGTTCAACATTGCGTATGCATTTAGCAATGAAACGACCTGATACTCTTGCGGGTGCAATTACTGAAGCCACCACATTCTCTAAATACATGAGTACGGTTAATGACGACGAGTCCCATTTCTTCGATGATTACCATGAGATCAAGTTAGAAAAGAAAAAAACTGGAAGATTTGACATTACCGACATCGATGATACCAAGAATTTTTCGATGGCATCTATGCAAAAGATGTGGTCTTTTATGAACGAAATGTCTGCAACACAGAAGCCATGTGTGCACTGTAATAAAACCAGTCACACTTCAGATACTTGTTCGTACATAAAACACGTATGTCAAATATGTAATCGTACTGGACACACTGCTGATACATGCATACAGTACACGCAGAGCAGCTCACGCAACGATACAGAATGCCAGTTGTGCAGACGTCCAGGTCATACGGCTGATAAGTGCGGACAACAAGCAGGGCAAATTTGTCAGTTGTGCAACCGTTCGGGTCACACTGCCGACGTGTGTGCTCGCAATACAGTATGCCAGCTGTGCAAGCAAACCGGCCATACTGCAGATACATGTCACCAATCGAAAAACTCAAACAATAATGTAGTTTGCCAGTTTTGCAATCGGTTTGGACATCCAATTGAGAAATGCCGCCAAAGAATGATGAACACTCAAGGAAACGCTACTCCGTGTCAACGTTGTGGTGAACCTGGGCATAACATCACAAATTGCCGCAGATATGTTAACATGAATAACTCTGTTTACAGACAAACATCCTGTTATAGATGCAATCAATCGGGACATATGGCAAGGAACTGTACTGCGCAAATGCCGCCGCATGCTCAACCACAGAATTATGGTCATAATTATTCAGGTGGAAATCAAAGAGCTCAGTTTGACAATTTTCTTCATCACAACGGTGCAATTCAAGTAATCGAGAGCCGCCCTCAACCACAGGAAGCTGCGATTGCCAATCATATTGAGTTGGAAAACTTAAACGGACAGGTTACGAGCTCCAATTAACCTGTCCTCAGACAAAATTCATTGCGGGAAATGCATTTAACTCCCAGTACATCGTAAATCTAGAGTTACACTTTGCCAATCATAGCAAAACATTTGCGTTCTTACTGGACACTGGAGCGTCCATATCTTTATTAAATCTGAGTTATGTTGAGAACAAGAATGAGATTGATTACAGGGACAAATTGGTAGTATCGGGTGTTGGTGATTTACAGCACACGTATACAAACGGGTCAATAATTGCCGCGGTGAAAGTAAATGATCAATTCAGAAAGTGGAAATTTCAAGTAATGCACGGTGAAAAAATGATGCAATATCAAGGAATATTAGGTAGAGATTTTCTGAATAACAGTGCGTTCATTGATTGTATAAAGAATCAGTTATATTTTGTCAATAATGAAACAAGAACGGGGGCTATCAGCAAGAATGAGAGTGTGAATGGAAGCATAAGTATGAATACGAATATAAGCGATACAATGAACGAAAACAAAAATACCAAGGAGAATATAAGTGTTCAAATCAAGGAAATCAAAGAGAATAATAAAACGAATGAAAATTCCGAACACACTTTGAATAGTAAGACAACAGAAATTATTTTTTTGGACACAAATTCTGGTGTATCGATAGTAGAGGCGATTGAGCAGAGTATCACAGTAGAAGACCAAGATTCGAGCGATCAAAATTTGCTTAATGAGGAGGTACAGGATTTAGAAATTATTGAATGTGAAGATAAATGTGAGAATAATGGAAATGACAAAAATACAGAGCATGGGAATCCAGATAATGATTCTGAGATATTAGAAATAGATTCAAAAGTCAAACAAGTGGAAACAAAGGGCAAGCAGGATACATATAACAAAAAAGAAGACCAAGATTCGAGTGAGCGACATTTTTTGAGTAAGGAGGTACAGGATTCAGAATTTATTGAATGGGATAATAAAAGTGAGAATAATGGAAATGACAAAAATACAGAGCATGGGAATCCAGATAATGATTCTGAAATATTAGAAATAGATTTAAAAGGCAAACAAGAGGAAACAGAGGGCAAACAGGGTATATTAAATAAAGAAAATGAAGAAAATTCGAACGGAAAACTGAGGAAAAGACAAACAGTGTCAAGAACAGTAACTGAGAACGTCGAGCATGATCCAACAATTTCGAATGATGGAAATGCGAATGATCGAACTCACAAAAGACGCAGAATCTGTCATGATTTGCAACATGTAGGGAATTTGAAGAGACACCCGCATACGGATGGAATTGGATAGGAAAATAAACTTCATTCACGAGCTGACAACAATATATGGAACAATAGGCTTTGACACGGATAACGAGTGACATAATAAAATAGGGGGAAATTCGTCTAACAACAAAAATTATATAAGTTTTGAAATCGAGGAAATCAATACAAATGAAATCAATGAGAATAATGAAAGTGGAAATCAGAGAGAAACAGCGAACGAATGTAAAGAAAATATAGTTTAATTTGTAATGAATGTGAACAAATGATTAGTGGATGCAGTCAATTAGGTCAGTTGAGTGAAATTGAAGACGATTATTATGGTTATGAGGCTGCATCAGAAATATCGGATGGCGAAGATACAATTTCTAATTCTAATGACAAATATTTCAACAGATCAACAGACATAAAAGTATAGAAAGACCATCAATGAATGGCAAAAGACCACCCCCAGGTTGGCAATTAGAGAATCCCGACGAACAGAGGATTAGTAAGACTAATGATTTTTTTTTCTGAGAAGAAGTGTCGTTGTATCTTAAACAATAATTGTCAGAAGAGTTAATCATTGTAAACAGCCGATAAATACTATCAAATTGAATTATAGTGAGAATGCCACAGACAAATTGGATGTTTATGATAACATCAATGGAATGATTGAAGATTGTGAAAATGAATTGAGAAATACTAAATATAAGTGTAATTGAGAATAGTAATAGGAAGCAATTATGATCGAAAAGGTATTTTTTATTATTAGAGACATGCTAACTAAAAGGACCGCTTATGCACAAAATCGGAGCATATGGGTCGGTTTTCTTTTCTTTTCTTTTTCCTCCGTCAAATTGACTACAGGATAATACGTAACGACAACGACATAAACCCTGTCATAAACCCTGAAGACGAGTACGAATACCGCGATGACGATAAACACGAGGACGTGTTTTCTCAAGGATGGGGAGCCAATGGTAGCTTTTGGTGCTACTGTATGGAGTCAACTACCACACGATCGAGGAACAAGGAAAAAACGGAACATCGGACGAAAAAACAAAAATCGAGAAGTAGTACTACTTAAAATTTCATATTTTAACTGTTACAATAAGACTCATTTATACGTTTTTTCCAAACACAATTCGAAATTGTATTAGTAATATCACTTATGATTCTAGTATACAGGTGTGCGAATATCGATTCATATTGTATATTAATATTGAACATATCCCCGAGAATATTGTAATAGTTTGCAAATGCAGGTTTTCATATAAATGATAACATCTATTTTCAATAATTATTGATTCATCAACCTCATGATAAAAAACAAAACTCAAGGAACATTTTCAATCCATTACATTACAACCACATAACATTATGACGATACACAAGTTTATGTTGAATAACAATCTCAAAAGTAACTTCTGATATATTAGCTAACGGTCGAGTTCAAATTTAACGCAATATGCGCGAATTGAATTATTTCACCCATTCGTTCAGACTACTATTTCGTACACAACCAGAATATAACACATGAAGGCAATGTTTTGCGACAATAACACTAACATAATGACGAACAATGAACCAAACATAGCAAACCATTCTCAATTGGTTTATAGAAACTCGAACGTTCCATGTGCAACTCGAGATGTGCTACTTTTTCCGTCCTAGCGGAACATATGTTCAAAGGCACGCGTCTTGTTCAGAACGCACAACATCAGTCAACTACCACACGTATTTCGAACATGTATCAAGAGTACATGTGCGTCAATACAATACACACACGACCCATGTGACTGGTGAAATGTAGTATGCGCGAAAGGTGATTAAGTCTACACTTGTTTTTTATGTAACGTAAGAACCATTTTTTTGGAATATCGGAACAATTTACTTCTGTATTGTCATTCAAACATAAACAAACACAACCAAAAGAAAACATGAATATGAATGCTACAAAAAACATCACACACACATTGAATCTTGAGGACAAGATTTTATTGAAGGGAGGGCACATGTGGTGACCTTTAGCACCTAGCACGACACACACTAGCACGACACGCACAACATTTTTACTACCCACGCGATCGCGTTACATGTACGCATCGCACATACACACAAACACTGCACTACACTTGAACACGCACTCGTTCGATTAACGATAACACACGCCACATATAGTTTACGATCGCGCATAGCATACACCACACGCACTCGCTCGTATTATCAATAACACACACCACATATAGTTTACGATCGCGCATAACACACACCACATATAGTTTACGATCGCGCATAACATACACCACACGCACTCTCTCGATTATCAATAACACTCACCACACATAGTTTAAGATCGCGCATAGCGATCGCGCACTTACATTCATACATATATCATAAGATTTTAGTATAACCAGATGCTAGAACAACGCATCGGAAAACTCTGTGCAGGATAGATTATAAAAAGGGTTGACAACTGGAACTCGTGGCATTCACGCGAGGACAGTTAACACAAGCAGACCTATTATACAAACCACGAAGAAATAAAGTGAATAAAGCAAAGTGGAATAAACATTACAGTTTCAACTTCTGATGCTTTAGTGATACTAAAATTAATTCGATAATAAAATGATCACATGTCGAAAATTACAAAATGTTTAAAGTAGTCTCTTAGCTATAGGGTAGATGTATCTTCAATAGGACACTCGCTTTTCATTTCTGATACGCGAAACATATCTTGAAAAGATATCAGCCTTATCTGTTGGGAAATTTAGCGTCCAACACGAATATAGTTCTAGATTTTATTAATGTTACTCAAGTTTATGTGGAACAAGACTCATGCCCCGTTTTATAGGGCATTGATTACTACAAAAATCGATGTTCTACATACTTGTTAAAAAGATTCCATTATTCTCAAAATATGTCGAATTTCGTGTAACGCTGACTCTTGAAAAAGTGTCCGATTGAAGGGGTACACATTTTGAAATGACGAAAACATGCCTTGGAATCAGTTTATGGAGTTTGCGCCATATTTGATGGAGAACCAATGAACCGATTGGAATTAACAAAATATTCTAATCCAATTTGGACCTGTACAATTTGTTTGAGTCAACATTCGAATACATAGAAAATAAAAGAGAAGAAAGAGAAACTCACTCTCCTCGTGATTGCTCCCAAGACATCTCGTTCGTGGAGCAAGCAACCAATCAACTTATTAGCTTCAAAATTTAATGTATTTTAGAAATAATTGACACTTTTGGAACAATAAGTGAGTTTATTTTTCTCTTGTTTTCTTTTTGTCTTTCGTTTTCTTCAAGATATTGCCAAAACTTACCAATGATTGAAAGCTAATAAGTTTGTCATTTCTTTCCTTTTTCCGTGTTTTTTGTTTTTGTAAGAAAG